>WBNO01023405.1:115713-172649 GCA_013400575.1 Peucedramus taeniatus | reverse complement strand
GCGCGCTCAACCCCCCCCTCCCGCTCCCCCCGCCCCGCCGTGCGCGCGGCCGAGGCGGCCGGAAACGCGCGAGCGCTCACGGAAGCGGCTGAGGGGCGGCGGAGGCCTCAGTGTCAGCGCGGAGTCACCGAATCGCTTAGGCTGGAAAAGACTTGAGAGATCATCAAGCCTCACCTGTGGCTGAACAGCACCGTATCAACCAGATCATGGCGCTAAATGCTTGAGTTCCTTAAACACCTCCGGGAACGGTGACTCCACCACCTCCCTGGGCAGCCCATTCCAGTGTCTAATCGCTCTCTCTGAAGAACTACTCCATGATGTCCAACCAAAAGCTCCCCATCCCTGGCTTAAGACTGTGTCCTCTTGGGCTGTTGCTGGTTGCTTGGGAAAGAAATCCACCCTCATGTTGCTACAGTCTCCTCTCAGGTTGCTGCTGAGGGTGAGAAGGTCCCCCCGAGCCTCCTTTTCTCCAGGCTAGACCCCCTCCCTCAGCCGCTCCTCACGGGACCTGTGCTGCAGCCTCTTCAGCAGCTCCATTGCCCTCCTCTGGACACACTCCAGCGCCTCAAAGCCTTTCCCAAATAGAAGGGCCCAGAAACTGGACACAAGCATTCAGAGTGGCCTTACCTGTGCCAAGTACTGGGGGACAATCACTGCCCTGGTCCTGCTGGCCACAGTATTCCAGATATAAGTCAGAATGACACTGGCCTCCCTGGCCACCTGGGGAAACTCAGTTCAGCAGCTGTCAACCAGCACCCCAGGTACTTTTTTGCTGAGCTGCTTTCCAGCTGCTCTGCCACAGCATGTAGAGCTGAATGGGTTTGTTGTGACCCAACTGCAGGACCTGGCACTTGGTCTTGTTGAGCCTCATGCCACCTGTCTCGCCATTGATCCACCCTGCCCAGATTACTCTGCATAGCCTTCCAGCATTTCAGCAGATCAGCACTCTCACCCAACCTGGTGTTGTCCGCTAATTTGCTAATGGTAGACTCAAGCCCTCACACCTCACATCAGTAGGGATATTGAATCAAACTGGGCCCTATGCTATCCTTGGGGGACACCACTGGTGACTGGATCCCAGCTGGATGCAGCACTGTTCACCACCACTCTCTGGGCCCACCCATCCAGCCAGTTCTTAGCCTAGTGAGGAGTGCACCTGTCCCCATCATGGGCTGCCAGCTCTTCCAGGAGTAATGCCATGGGAGATGGTATCAAGGGACCAGGCACGTCCCTGCTAACACATTGGTTCCATGGGGGACCTGCCACCCCCAGCTCTGCAGGTATCCCTCCATGGGCACCCCTCCCTGTGTGCCCCACTGCTGGGGCCACTACCCAGACCCCCCTTCCTCAGCCCCCAGTGTCACTCCAAGACCCAACCACCTCTTCCCTTTGCAGGCACCATATAGCAGGGGAGGTGCCTTAGCCAGGCCATGCTGCCCCCCAATGCACCTTGGCTTCCTGGTGTCCCTACTGTGCCCTTCCCGTGTGGTCCTTCAGGTTACTCCTCTAAACTCTCCTCTGCCTTGTTTTTACTCCAGCCTGCAACTCCCATCCTGCTGCCTGCCCTCTCTGGCCCCGTGGCCAGCCCTTGCAGCCCAAAACCAGGCACAGGGTGACTGCTCCATCATGACACAATATCCCTATGGAAAACCCCAGCCCTGAGCCACTGCCCCACCTGTGCTGGAGGTGGCAGAGGTGTGGCCACCAGGTACCTAAGCTATCAAACCACTATGTTTAGAGTAGCTGGGGGCAAGGTGGGGGTTTGCACACAGGGCACCAGCTCCCTGCCTTGCCACCTCTCAGGAGGGACAGAAGTTGGCAGCACAGGGCAGAGGACCAGCTATGTGTTTGTGCTTTGCCAAAGAGGAGCAGCCATGTGCTGTAGTCCTCAGTCTCATCTGCAGTGCCAGCGTGATGTTTGTCACTGGGGGTTTTAAATGCTGGATAGGTGAAATGTTTCTGGGAAAGGTGTTTCAAAGAGCTGGTGCCACCAGGGAGCGGGGAATGAGCCAGTGATGCTCCAGCCCAGTGAGTCCATCCCCATCTTCTGCTCACAAATCCAGCTGAATGCACTCAATCATACACCCTGAAGAATGGGCTGCTCCAACTACAACCAGATAAAAACTGTCTGTACTCAGAAAAGCTGCTTTTCATTCCCCAAGACCTCAAGATGGCACTACATAACAAGATTTGAAGCTCCAAAACCGGTTCATTTTTGCAGCTGGCCTGGCACGACACCGCTGCCAGGTGCACTGCATGACACGGCACTGGTGAGCCATTTAGCTCAGTTCATCTCAAGTCTTGTTTGCTCAAAAAGGTTGAACTGATTTTACTTATGCTGAGTTTCATCTAATTCCCCCCAAAATTGCAAGAGATGGTGCGAGGAGCGATTACAGCTGTACTTTGCCTTAGATTTTGTTGATTACAGTTATTCTAAAATAAACCGTTAATATCTAAAAAGAAAAAAGGTAGCTCAGGTTAAACAGCTAAAACATTGTTTCATTGCCAACACGTACTATGGCTTGGGCCACAGGTAATTTTCTGCTTCTGTTGCACTTTTCCCCTCTGCCCTGCCTGCAGACAGGAGCTCCAATGTTGCAGGACAGTGTAGCCTTGGCTGCCACCAGCTTTTGCTCCAGCTGTTGTGGACCTCTGCTGTGCCTTTGGCTCATACCCGTTCCTGTCTGCAGCGTATGGCTGACTTTTGGAAATTACTTCCATAACTTTTGGAAATTATTTTTCCTTTTTAGAGTCTGCTAGGATATGAAAATCTCCATGCACTAAGTAGGTCTTTTACAACTCCTTTTGGGAGCAGAATGTTTCTTCCACTTAAAGCTTTTGAGACAAGCAAGAAAACTAAACTCAGTGTTCTTGATTTGGTCCATTCACTGGCAGTGAATGGAAATGCTTCTCACTCCAAATCACCAAGAGGAGTGAAAAAGGCTTGTCTTACCATCACATCCGTCTCATTTCACAGGATACTGAGGTAGAGGGTTCTTTTTGATAGTGTTTTGACATTTGAACTCTAGCCCCATTGCTCAGTTTTAATATTTTAATGTGTGTTTAATAAAGTATCTTCTCTGCATTTTGTTATCATATACAGACGTAAATTAAACTAGGTAATGAAAAATATGTTTCAATTCATCTAAAACATGAACATTTTTACATTTTGCTAGAACTTCTGCATTTCCAGAAGTGATTCCAAGATCAAAGTATAAGGACTCAGCCTTTGTGCTCCTTTTAGTAGTAAAGTATTTTGTGTGAGAAAATATTTATTACGAGCAGAACAAATGTAGCCATTTAAGTGTCTCTTGTTTGACTCATGGATTTCTTTAACTGTTTTCTCATCCTTCTCTTTGCCCTTTATGTTAGTGTTTCATCAGCTGTTTTTGCTCACATGAGTGACAAAAATCACATACATTTACCACTCATACACGTTTCCCAGAACTGAATTGCTTGCCCCTGTGCAGCAAGCCTAAAGAATCACAGCAATCAGAATTTAAGTGAATAAATTCTGGTCCTTGAGAGGCGAATAGAGTGTAATAATCAGATCTCAGCGTATGGCTCCCATCAGAAACCTGTGTGACACTCCCTGCCTGAGTGATGAGTGCCCCTGGTGTTCCTCCAGACTAGGCAGGGCTGCCCCAATGCAGCTGCACAGCTCCTTGTGTGTCTCTGATCCTGCTGCCCCTTTGGGGCCAATGCCCTGGCACCCTGCTGACTCTGCCAGTGCTGCTCTCGCTCACAGCCCCCTGGCAGCTCCTCAGCACTTTTGTGAGAGTCTGCCAGCTCAATGATGAGTTTGCACAGGGCATCTTGAGCAGTGGCTACTTCTCTGCCAGCCAGTGTAGGCTCCCCCTATAACAGACAGCTCAAGAGAGCAATTGATCTCAAACTAAAACAAATGGCTCTGATAGGCCAGATACCTGAAGGGCGCTGAGCTTACACCCAATGTTGTGTATTTCTGTCTCTTGCACCATCACAGTGGCTTAAACCATGGATGGATGTGAGCTGGATTCATGCTTGCCTCATACTGGCTCAGTGGTAGCGCCGTGTGGAGATCTCTCACACAACTGCTGTGGAACCTTCTGACAGCTGTTTTGCACATTCCTCCTTCCCTTCTGAGCAAAATCGGGGCACTAAGCAAACTTGGAACTTCTTTGGGAGAGGGAACAAAAGTCTGAGTTGCAAAACCCCCTTCTCTCATTGACATTGACACCTTCCTTTCACGGATGCCTCTTGGGGAATCTGTAGAAAATAGGATAGGAACGATGTGCCAATTACCCACAAAGTCCAACAGGGAGAGGCTGACTTGGAGAGTGAATTGGAATGCTCAGCAGTTTTCTTCTTCATCAGCAAAAGTTTGCTTGACATGAGTGAAACCCACCAAGATTAATTACTTTTCTTACAATTAAGCCTCAGAGGCAAATTCATTAGTTTTCAGCTTCCAGGTTGGTTACCCTGGGCAGCAGACTCCTTGCACACAGCATTGCAATTGATGGCCCGTGGCCCAGGGTCCATAGAGGCTAACGAGTGACATGGAGATCAAGAAAGGTTTGTGCTTGGCTCTGTGGTGTGGCAGAGTCACGATGCGCACCATGTGGTCTGGAGCAGTCAATGCTGCTGCACTGGTAGCATGAAAGACAATTATTATTGTGGAAATACAGAAGCACATCTGTTTTTAGTCTACATACAGCTGTAAAGACAGCAATACAAAAGTATTTTTTGCAGGCCACAGCAATCTTTGAGAGTGATTTATAACAAAATAATCTTTTGGCATCCAACACTCGCTGACAATTTCTAGAGGACCACTGTGTTCTGCCAGTGCAGAAACAGAGAGAGTGTGTTTTGTACAAATATGACATTAAGCACAAGTATTGCTGGGGAGGAAAGAAGGCAAAGAAGGTGAGGTGTGCTCTGGGGCTTTGCAGCTGCATACACTAATGGATGTTCTCCCAAGGAAATGGAGAGTATTTGCAAAAAATGAATGTGGAGGGTGACAGATATTACATTAGACAGTAAAGCATCCAGCACTTTCCACTGTACAGAGTATTGCGTTGCAATTTCCAGCCTATACAAACTGACCAACTGATTTTAAAGCAGATGTAAGAAAAGGCAGGATTGCATACACACCCCTGTGAGGGACACGGCCATTCAGTAGCACAGACAAAGCTCTGAACTGGTGCTGACTTTCTGAGGACGATGAAGATAATAAAGAGATGCTATTCTGAAATCCAATGACAAAGGCATGCCAGTCCTCCATTTCGGCCTCTGCTTCTGAGATGGATGGAGGCTTAACTTCAAACTCTCAAACAGAGCAGTCTTCTATCATTTCATAGCCTCTCAGGATCAGCTAGAACTGCTTACTCATCAGGATATGGACAAAACCCTACAGGTTTAGTATCTGCCACAGAGAACAAGATTCACTGGACTCCCTGAGCACTTTATTACAGAACTAGGTCTAAATTCACAGTTAACTCAGAACAAAGTAACCGATAATAGAAATGGTTTTTCAACATCATACCACTTAAAGTTAACGATCTGCAGCTCAGGTCTGCCCTTACTGCTCTCGGACATTCATCATTGCTAATAGTAATAAATCTTCCTGGCCAAATACAGGCTTTACAAGCAGGCAGATTGCATGCTCAATTAGCTCAAGGAAATTGGTCACTTTGCTTAACCTCTGCTGTTTGAAATATGGAGTCCCACTGCTGCACTATCCTGCTGGAGCAGCATCACGTCTCTTCCACTGATAGAGCAGCCAGGGAGGGGAAATCCTCTGCCCTGAGTGGGGGATTCAGCTGTTCCCCACCACACATCTCCCTGTGTGGAGCAGAGGACCTGCCCAGCTCACAGGCTGCTGCAGCAGGGTTTGCCTGCTCTGGCCAGCGCAGACATTACTTAGGGAGCTCTGAATGCTTTGGTTACATTCTGTGCTAAATAACAGCCCATTTCTGAATTATCAAATATCACCTCTCCCAGAAACAGAGGGGATGTTTCAAGGGCAGGAGTGTGGGAACAGATAAGCACCAGCAGCTTTTTGACACTTTGACAGTGTGCTGTGTTTTCTAAGGGTAGCCAGAAAAATAAATCTGGCTTTTTGAGCACACTGCAGAAAGCCCAGCCCACTGTCTAAACTCCATGCAGACTAGAAAAAGTCTAGACTTTCCCTTCAGTCCATGAAAAATGCCTCCTGAATATTTTCTTCTCATTATAGCTTCACTTTTCTCTGTCTTCCTCATTAAGCTGAATTTCTTCTCACTTTGCTTGAGGCTGGTTTAACGATTTCTCATTTTGGTTACTTTGTTCTGGGAATTTAGACCAGATTCTTCACACATTGTCTTCTCATTGCAGAGACATCCTAGCTTATGTAACCCAGGCTTCCGAGGACCCCTGCTCCTTATCCAAAGATAAAGGATGACGTGTGTTCTCACAAAACCCCCTTCTCACCAGGCTGCCTCCTTTGCCCGTATCTGTTCCCTCTGACTTACCAAAGGCGTGACTTAGGCTCAGCACTGCAGGGCCAGCTCAGGTACAACCTGTTGGCCTCCCTCTTATGCTTTGCCTTCCCTGCCTTAGGATCGACAGATGCAGAAACGCGGTTGTTGTTGTTGTTATCTCATCTTATGGCAAGTCCCTCATGTGCCAGATGTCAGCAAAACTGCTTTGGGCTCAACCTCTAAAGGTCACATAAGCTTTAAAGAGCATCTTGTGTTTTCATGTGGCAGATTGTCACACAGAAGGGAGAATTGCAATGAATTGGTGACCAGGGAGGGGCTTAGACATGCTGTAAATATCTGGTACCTCTCCAAACAATGGTGACTGTTTTCTTGTCTATTAAGCCCTTTCATCACATACTTCATGGCTTGTGGGCCTGGGTATGCTCAAAAACTTTCTGTTGCTTCAAGAGCTAAAAAAAGCTATGGTTAGTATAATTAGCATTCAATAAGGTAGCAGGCATGGCAAATATAATATGAACGGGATACTGATCTGGCACTGCAGTGTACCTGGGACCCTGCATGCCATGAAGCAATTGCTGTCATGAGGCCACATTGGCCCTACACACGAGGGAGAAAGAGTTGGGGCTTCTCAGAAACACACCAGTTGGAGAGCTTTTCCTTTCAGAGAAGAATGGGATTTCATCTGCTGCACATGGAGGAAAAGGCTGCTGGATGAGACACTGTGGAGGTGAAAGCCAAAATGAAAAACCAAACCAAACACAGTAAATTCTGTCAGGGTGAAAAGGGAAGAGAAGGGAAAATTAGGGAAAATTCCTGGAAATGCCCTCAGCTTTTGCCCTGAGTGCCTACATTTTAACTCAGAGATGGATGTTGAGAATGGTATATTCTATATCACTCTGATGTTAAATATGCCATTTCCATCAGCACAGCCTGCTGGTTTTGAGCCTGTTCCTACCATATAGAACATATTACTTAGACTGACTGCACAATTTGAAAAAAAAATCTTACCCCTCAAGAAGCTATCAAACATTAATTTGGTGAATAATTGTGGCTCTGGAAGAAAGAGAAGAGCCTGTGTGTGGTGTTTGGTTTCAGTATCACTATCTCACAGTCTTGGTTAAACAAAAGTCCATGTACATTCAGCAGCTCCATTTCTTAGCATGTCCACTTAGAATAAACTCAGGCTGCAGGAGTTTGGAAAAGGAGGGAGAGGATGTTTAAAAAAAGAAAAATATAGTGAAAACATTTAAAAAGTAGTGCAGGTTGATCTGAAACAAAATGCAGGCAAAAAAGAGGGTGGGTGGAAGAAAATAATGATTACCATTAGCCCTCTTTGGTTTCCATAACAGGCGTGTGCTATCTATTACTAATTTAGCTGACGAGAGAGCCACAATTTCTTTAAAACATGCCAGGACTCCAGTCTGTCTCTCAGCCTGTAATATCCAAACAACAAATTGGGTCCCAGCTGGGATGTGTTTATCAGCTTAAAAAGAAGTGATTTTCTCTTCCACAGTCAGAAGGAAACTGTTGTCTGACAACATGAACCAAGATCAATGCTCTCCCCAAACTTCCTGCCAATGGGCAGTTTTGGCTATTGGATTGTCCAGATACTGATTCTGGCTCTGCAGCTTTAACTCTGCCCTGTTTCTGGCAGCCCATCACCACTGTCCATCCCCATCATCCATCCCACCAGCAGAGTCCATCATCACCTTTTATCCACCTCCCACATCTTCTGCAGAACTAATTAAGCTCGACCTCTCTGCCCAGAGGCACTGGCTTAAGTGAAAATGAGTCTAAGCTGCTTTGAATCAGAAACAGGCAAGCAGGAAGTCTTGGTCCAGATAACTGGGTTTAGCCTTTTTGTGTGTGTGCTTATTCTTGCCTATTGTCTTTCAGGTTGATTTTTATGGACTGCTAACTATTAAAGCACAGTGATTTGTACAATACTTCCATTAGCCTTGCTATTATGTGTAGGTAAGAATGAGATACTGTATCTAATCACAAGTATTTATTTATCCAGTGATATAACATATTTACTTGTGTGGCTATATAACATACAATTTAATTTGTTCTATGAAAATAGTGAGCCTTCCTTACTAGATTTGTGTCAAAGCATCTGAACATAAATTGGAATTCAGATAAAAAATCACATTACTTTAAAGTATTCTTATTTAACTATTGATAAAATAGCTCAGATGGGCACAGTGTAAATGACAGTAAAATTGGCATTTACAACAGCCCTATTAGACAAAAGGGAATTGGACTGAGAGAAGCAAATCGATTTTTTCTACACTGTGCTTGAAGCAAAAACTGCGTTGAGAGGAATCTACTAATTTAGAAAACCTTAGTCAGTTAATTGGGGTACAAATGTTTGCTTTCTCCCTCTGGGGGTGATCTCCCTGGGCTGCAGGTGAGGGCTGTGGTGGGAAGTGGCCTCTAGCCCTTCCCAAGGATCCTGTCTGACCTGGTGTCCCCTCTTTGGGATGGTGACCCTCAGTCCCACTGCCGGGAGCACGCTCAGCAGCGTTTTCAGCAGTGCCCGGGGGCTCCTGGTGCCGCAGCTGCCTTGTCTGCTGCTCCCTGGCAGCCCCGGTGAGCCGCTGCTGTGAGCTGGGGAAATGGCCCTGGGATGTCTGTGTGAAAATCTACACCAGAAATCAGTAAATCAGTACCTGAAAAGCAGCTCCTAGCCTCAATTTATATGCAAAACATTTTTTTTTCTTTTGTTTTTGTTTTGGACAGCCCCTGTTCATATCATACAGCTGTGGAAACGCTTGCTTCCCTCCCGTTCTGCAGTTCCCCCAAACCCCAAGGGTACAAAGGTTTGTGTTTTCAAGCCCCCAGCCACAACCAGTGGCTGGCTGTGAGGTGCTCCGTGGGTGTCCAGCCATGGGTTGTACCTGCTGCCCGACTGTGGGTATGGAGCCATGGGATTCACAGCACCAGCCTGGCTGGGGAGCAGCGAGTGGGAGCTGGCTCTGCGTGTAGGAGAAGTGGAGGCTACTGACTGCAGATCCCCTTGGCAAGATAACTATTGATTGCCTCCCTTTCCCCCCTCCCTTAACTGGTAAGGTTTGATATAAATGAGTTGCCATGCAGAGCTATATACAAAAGGATATTATACAATGGGGAAAAGGCAGAGCCAAGCATTTGGCTGAGTTTAGGCTGTTCTGTGCCTTTCCAAGCACGATAAAATTAACAGAATTATCTCTGTGTGTGCTAGTGCTTGTGGAAGGCTAATGGTGTCAAAATGGCAAAAGAAAATGAGAACAGGTTTGGGAAGGCAGCAGAGTGTTATCTCTAGATGAGAAGATTTGTGGTTTAATTTGAATAGCTTCACCTTGGAAAGACTGCTCTGAATGGAGAGTAAGTCATTCTGGGAAAGGAACTCTCCTGCCCATTTCTATCAGTAGGAAGAGAGTAAGAAGAACAGTGGGAGGGATGCTGCTGTATCTGGATGCAGCACATGGAGAGCTGACGATCCTTAGCAGAGAATATGTCCTCACTTTTATTTAGCTCTGGGGCATGGGTGATCTCTAGCCCTATGCCCATCACACCTGTCTCAATCTGCCAAATACATTTAGCTCTTTTGGGAGCATAAGTACACAAGCAAAACCAATTTAAAGATCCAGTTTGTTTTCATCCATGGATGCTTTTAGCAGAGAAGGAACAAATTGGACACTACCTATCCAGATTTCTTGTCTCAATTTGGAGTTTCTGCTGAACCTCATCTGGATGAGTCTTGATTTCTGCAAAATGGAAATGCAGTAGGAGCTTTGTAGTTTGCAAAGCCATAGTCAGGTGTGACCTTGCTCCTGACGTCTCCCACCACTGATTCCCATGGTGGACATGAGACCTGCCCCGAGTTACAGCAGTTTTTGTGTTTCTAAGCTCTGAATTTCATCCTCCTCTCATTCTCTGGGCTTGCCATCACTGTCACTTTGACCATGGCTACATCAACTGCATGTCCAAGAAGAAGGTAGGATAAACACCCCAAAGGTGCTTTTGTCTTCGAGGCTTGGCCGCCCTTATTGTAACTGTGATTTGAGAGGCACGGGAGGGAGCATGAACTGCAGAGTGAGAAAACAGTGCAACACTGTATCATTTCAGTGCCAAATTTCCATGAGTCGGCTGGCACAAACATCTCAGCAAGGCAGAAGTGTGGGAGCCACGGGAACCTGAAAATGCAAGAGAAAGCATCAAACTACAGCACTGACTCCTAGTGAGCAGAAACGAGCTGTTTCTGTAAGCACAATGCCAAAGCTCTATAAGAGTGTGCCAACCACAGTCCACAAGGAATAACCTCAGGTTAAGCAGCTGCACAGGCCAGATAACCTGGGGTTGGCTTCGTCTGCAGAGAGCAGCGGGCTGGGCGCCAGTAACTTAACCAAGTTAAAATTCGAGTGACCGTGTCTGCTGTGTTAGGGAAGCTCACATGAACTACCCCAGGTCAGACACCTTTGGGGAGGAAGTCTGGTTTTTCCCAGCACTGATTTCATTGTGCAGGATTCTTGTTAAGGACATCACACTTAGCATGGGCTGCTATGCAGCCATGGGCCTATCAGTGCTCCAGAGCAGTGTCTGCCATGCCTACGTTTGGAATGATAGCAAGCTGCCAGAAATCCTGATAACAGTGTTCTTTGATCATCCCTTTTCCCATCATTTCTCTCGTGTCATCTCTGTGGGGAGGTATCTCAGGTGATGGAAGGTTTGTAGGAAGAGGTGGTTTTTCTGATCTGAACAAAGAATACTTGGGCAGACTTTGGTGAAGCCCTCCTCCATGCTGCTGTGCAGGGGTGGCTGCTGAGTGGTCTGGGAGGTACCAGCGGTTCCCAACTCCTCCATCAGCTTTTGCCATAGCAGAGGGTCTAACAGAGGATATCACCTTTCCCTGCAGACCTACTCTTGCTTTTGGGATGGAAGACTGGGTTTGTGTGGCAAAGTCTTGGTAGTGGGGGGCTACAAGGGTGACTTCTCTGAGAAGCTGCCAGAAGCTTTCCTTATGTCCGATGGAGACAATGCCAGTCGGCTCCAAGACAGACGTGCCTCTGGCCAAAGCTGAGCCTATCAGCAAAGGCTGGTAGTGCCTCTGGGATGACATATTTAATAGCTACACAGACACAGGTGTTACTGCTACAGGGAAGAAAAACTGCTAGGGAAAAAGGTTTGGTTAATCATTAGATTTTCCTGTGACTACCTGCGAGTAAAATCAAACTCTTGGAGTCCTGTTTAAGATGGGCTTAATGCAAGAAATATTGGAGTGCCATGCCCAGAAGCATGTAGGATGATATAAGTATCTGGGGTTTGGAACACTACTATGAGAAGCTATATGTGTACCTTGAGTTACTCTGATAATTCTCTTTGAGTGTGCCACCCTGCTGGGACACCAGCATGATTTCTTCCCCAGCCTGAGACAGCTTCTGGGAGATCAAGATTGTTATTTTTTTTTCTCCTTTTAATTCTTTCTGAACACGAACTTATGTGCAGCCTAAGCAAAAAGTCCTGAGGCTGCAAATAGCAGAGAAAGGAGCTATAATGACCATATATGTTTAATGGCAGGTTGCAAATGACTGGTGATGTTTCAGCTAGAGGTCTTCAGCAGTGGAAGACTTGATCTCAGAGTGGTAGCTGCCACCCATTATCTGCAATGAAACAAATGGAAAGACTTCTGTGTCTTTGCTTGATGCCTTTTTTTATGTCCCAGGTTTGGAGATTTCCCTTGTTCCCATGAAGCAGACTGTGCTGACAAAAAGGAGAATGCCTGGCAGCCAGCTTCAGTGTGGGAGTCATGCTGCTAGTGCAGGCTGCACGTTCCCAGACTGCTCTCTGGGGCCTGGATTCTGCTGCCCTGCTCCCACTGCAGTTGGGAAAGACAGAGCCAAGCTCCTTCACCCCTTGGTCCTTCCTAATTCCTTGTGGGGACAGTCCTGTCCCAAGGGGATAACACTGGCCAACTGCTTCAACCAAACATGGGTGCTGGTGATGGCATCTGCTGTGACCTCGGTCAGACTAGGTCGTGTATGTTCCCTTTATCTGCCTTCCATTTATCTTTGGCCTTCTCCACCTGGATTTGTACTCATAAACAAAACAATAATTTCTCACTGTGTGGTTTTTTTTCCCACACAGCCTGGGGAGTCACACCATTTCTAACCAAGTCAAGAAAAAGACGTAGTTCAGATGAATCTAGATTGTTTAGCTGGTACAGACCCTCATGGAGTTATTTCATCCTTTCTAAAACATTCCATTTCTAACCAGTGCAACAGCAAAAAAATCTGTTTTGAAGAAAAAGCAAAATATTTTGATGCCTTGCTCTGTCACTGTGAATGCTTTATGAGAGACATATTTCTTGGGATTTCAAACAATTTATCTATGGAGTGTTGATTTTGGGGTGGTGTCTATCCAGTGCAGCTCCCTGGCTCAGCAGCCAGCACCCACTCTGACAGCACCAGGTGCTCTTCCCATGAGCAGCCAACCTGTGGGAGTTTTGGGGGCTGTGGGTTACCCAGCGTGCTGCCCCTGCACAGCCCTGCTGCAATGCATTATCAGGGCAGAGCTGAAGATGGCAGCAGGAATTTGGTTTCTCTTCCTGTATTTTGTCTCCTTGGGAAGCACAGCGCAGAGCTGCTGCAAATGGGGTTGTGATATGGGTTTAATGACATTGGGGTCATTCCTGGGGTCACTGCAGAGAAAGAAACTTTTCTTCCCTTGCATTTAGCCCTATTTCATGCACAAAGGACACTGAAAAAACCCAGAAATCTCCATGTGGGTCTTCAACTAAGGTGACTGCCTTCTGTAGGGATGCTGCATTTGATTTGGGGACACAGGCTGTCGCCCCAGACCCATGAGCTGCCTGCACGCCTGTGCTGCCAGACAGACGGACTGTCCATGCTATCTCTGTGGACTTCAGCCACGGGCACCACGTGGCTTTGCAGTGCACAGCTAGAAAAAGAAGAAAAAAAAATCAAGACAAATCTGCATGTGCATGCTGGATGCCTTGCATACCCCCAGGGCTGCTGGCTGAGGGGCTGGCAGCAGGTGGCTGGGGAGGGGGCACTGCCAGGGGCACTGGGGACTGGGGCTTTGCCTTCTCTGCCAAGGGGGAATCACAGTATAAGATCAGCTTGTATTATAGCAGTAGGCAAAGGAGGGATGCCTGGTGCTCTGCCAAGTTTGCAGTCGTGAGCACTTGACTGTCAAGCCAACAAGAGAGAGGCCAAGGAAAACAGCAGGAACTTTATTCTACATCTTAATTTATTGATGTTTCCTTAATTCTCTCACAGACCTCATCTGTTTGAGAAATCAGGTTCATATGTCACCTGTAATGTCTCCTTCCAGACAAATAGCACCACAGCAGCTGCACTTTTCATAAGTGTGTTGCATTTTGAAGACGAAGATACATGGGACACTTCAGCACAGATTGCTTTTAAGTGCTGCAGGATTTGCCTCATCAACGTGAAGGTCTGTTCACTGTACAGTGCCTGCTGGTATTAGTTTCAAGTTGCTCAGATGCATCAAAAGCAGGAGAGCCCATTGCTCCAGGCAGGCACTGTCAGCTGATGCATTGCCCAAATCCTCATCTAGAAGGCAGAAATTGAGAGGAGGACTCAAAAAAGGAAAGAAAAAAAAAATAGCAACCCTGTAAACTTTACATAATTTCCTGGGTTTTCATTCATTTTACTGTAATTTTACACATCTTCACATTAAGAGCTTATATTGTCAGAGGAGCACTCAGGATAAGTAATGTCACTCAACGAGTCACAAATGGAAGCCATGTCGGCTAGCATAGCAAAATGGATCTATAACTGGCTTTTTGTCCCTCAATTTGACATGATTTAATTCGATTTCTGTGATTTGTGGCTGGGAGGAGGATGCTTGCTGTTCCCCCATTTGGTCCATGCACCCAAGCTTGATGTCTTCTCCTCTTCTGAATATCCTGGCTTTTGGAGGTAATGAGTGTCTCAAAGGGCAGTGCACGTATTTCCTGCCTGAACTGATTTTTAAAGCAGTAACTGGGAGAGGGAATTTTTTTACCTGTCCTCGCTGACATCCCAGGATAACACGTATCACTCATGCCAGCCCTGAATTTGGAGATTATGGCGAAACTGCATTTGTAAGAAAAATGAATGAGGCATTTGGGGTGAGTGATGGAGACCTGCAAGAATTTACCACCACAACACGGAGCTGCCAGTGACAGCAACTGCACCCGGTGCCACTCTGGGCCGCTGCTGCTTGGAAGCCTCCTCTGCATGTTTATTGACTCACTTAGCTCTGACACAAAACCTGCCATGGGTGAGTTTTCATGGGCTGCAGTGGGATCAAAGCTGTGACATATAACAATAAACCATCTGTAAAATCTCACAAGCTGCTACTTGGGCGAAGAAAGAACCATCGGTGATTTAGCAAGAGGTGTTGCATCCCAGTATTGAATACAATTAACTTCAAGATAATCATGCACATATAGCAGAAGGCCAACACGTTCACCTTTGTGGACGCAGTGTGTTAAGGTCCCTACAGCCAGCTGAGGCACTCCTGTTCTTGCTGCAAATGCAGAGGCAACACCTTTGATAGACCACATGCATCTGAAAGCTGGGGCTCTTTGCAGTTCACCCCGACTAGAGGCCAGAGCATCAATGTATGAAATCCATTTGCTTTAACATCACCTCTTCCCCTGTGCCCCTGATGGCCACTACAATTTCCAGCTCCCTGGAGAGCAGCAGCGAGCCCCTGGCTCCCAGGTCAGCACCAGCTGTGCCACAGCTGCTGGCAGGCATGTGCGTGGGGTGTGCAGGGCAGGAGCCAACCATGGGCATACAGGGGCTCTGCACTCCCCTGGGCACCTCTGTGTGCCCCACACCCTACACGTGTGCACACGGGTGCACACAGGCACTGCTCCCTCGAGCTGACCCCAGCTGACAGCGCTGGCACGGTGAATCCGCGCTGCCAACCTAAAACCTCTCTTCCTGCTCACCACATGCAGTGCTCTCCCTCTCTTGTGCTGTGACGGGGTGTGAGTATGAGCTGATGACCAACAATGATGCTTTGGCACGCAAGAAGGTCCTGGAGCTGCTGGGGTGAAAGGCACCCCATGAAAGGAAGGTGATCATCCCTCATCTTGCTCATCCCACACTCATGTTACTAGCTCTGTGAACAGCCCTAGGTAAGCTCTGTCCTGACCTTGCCAGTCAGGATTTTAGGAAGAAAACATTCAAAGCTACTGTTGTGCACCCTGTGCCCAGGCCACCCTCCAGACCCCCACACTACACACTCGTAAAATCTGGGCAAAATTTACTGCTGGCTGTGCAGCAGTAGGACAGACAGACTCCTGCCAAGACCCTGATGGGTCATTCACAGCTTTCTGGTACTCTCTTTCCTTGCTGCATTATGCTTGAGTCATGAATATATGTATTAACTACAGAATAGTCTTAGGCAAACATTTATCTTGTGGAGCAATGGCTGTTCTTAAAGACACTGGGGATGGATGTCTAGGAAAACAAGCCCATTCAAGCATAGCTCTGGAAATGAGGACGTCCTCACAATAATTTTTTTCCTTGGGTTAACAGTTTCCAAATAAGCAGGTGAAATGGTCTGAGGTGATTAAAGCAATAGAGAAGATTAGTTTTGTTATATGTAATCACCTTTGCTTCTCTTTTATGTGTGGAGTGATTTTCTCAGCAGGATGTGTTATCTATTTTAGGGAATGCTAGTCTTTTTGTTATTCCATTTTTTTAAAATGTAAATCAGCTTTTTAATCTTTTTGTGTCAATTTGATAGACTGTAATAGCAAGTCTGTTTGGTAGTAGATTCCCCCCTTCCCCAAGCACTTCTTTGCCTTTAATTGCTTTAATTGTTCTAATTTGAATAAATCTGGGATCACACCTTGGCTTGTGGAAATTTCCTGCAGATCTACTGTGTTCTGCATAGAGCCACTCCTTCATATTTCTCTGTCAGTTCTCTTGGGTGGGATGGCAGGGGATGGGGGGAAGGTGGAAAACTCAGGTGGTGCCTGATCTTGGCAATGAGAGGGTACAAGTTCTCCTCTAGGCTGGGCTACATCTTCATCTCAGCCCTATTTCACTCCTGCTCCTACAGCGAGTGGAGACCTCATCCTGCTCCCTGGCTGCCCCCATCTTCTTAAAGAGATGAAGTTTTGGGTTAAATTAGGCAAACCTATTTACTGTTGCAACTTCTTCTAGCAGCATATGCAGTGCTGGGGCACTCATTTCTGCAGGATTTCTTCTCCCTGTGCCTTGGAGGAAGGCATGGCTTTAATGTGCTTATTTTAAGTGACACAAAGCAGTAGCGGCCTTTTTCAACAGTGCTTAGCTCTGTTGCCCCCAACACTCTCCTCATTTTGGAAGGAGGATGCTCATAGGGGACATTCCTGTCCGAACCCTGTGCTGCTCATTGCCTTGGGAAGCTGCAGACCTTGAGCTGTCACTCCACTTTGGATTGCAGACAGAAAGAAGGGAAAGGTGTAACCTGGCATCCTTGTGCATTTCTTTGGTGAGCTGAGATAATTTTACCCTGACAAAAATACATATCTCCATCAATCCCTAGACCTTGGAGGGGTATCCTCACTGAAAGATGCAACAAGGAGATAATGCCTCCATCAGTATGGGATCTGATCACCGTGGCGTGTGAGCTGATACAGCCTGTCAGGTACATGACAGGGTGGAGAAGAGCCTGAGAAATTATTTCTTATAGATCACTTGGAAAACAGTCCCCGAAGCAGCCCAGATGAGAAGGGCTCCCTTGGGAGCACTGGAAAATGTGCATTCATCTGTCAGGGATTTCTTCAGGAGGTGGAGATGGCTGTGGGCCTCTTCCTGTGCTCCCTGACCCAGAGAGGGGACCTGCAGATGGTGACAGGTTCCTGAATGTGAGATGTCGCCTGCACTGGGAAGCTCCAAAATCAGTGAGGAGGTAGAGAGGGGCTTTATTTCCAAGGGAATTATGCCCAGAAGGCACAGGGCAGCACAGAGGAGTCAGTCCTCCTTGCTCGGTCTGTCCGACCCAACCCCAAAGCTGCCGGCACTGGGGGAAGTGCTCTTTGGATTAAGCTGCCACAGGGGCACTCACCAGCTGTGGGGTCACTGCCTGCTTGCATCGAGTAGTTCCATGTTTTTGGGAAGTAAAGAAGGAAAATGCCAGATTATTACTGCAGAGAAAAAAAAGGTTACAGTAAAAAAAGGAATTAAGGGAAAAGTAACAAGTTGACCATTATTAGGGAGGGAGATGCAAAGAGATAACGGGGGGAACAAACATCTAGTACAGTATATTAGACTTGGGTGCGGATGTAAGTATAAAATGCTCCACAAGTCCTGTAATTGAGAAAATCCATCAAACGTCCTGACAGCTGTTCCAGCATTTCCAGAAGCGATAAAACTTGAATTTATTTCACTTCTGGAAAGGGGGCAGTATCACCTTCTGGCGGCTCTAATGAAATGCCATAAAATTTGAGGAAAAACTGTGCTGTAAAGTAATAAAAAAGGGCAGTTGGCGGCGAGTTGTTTGCTGAAACACTGTCATAGGGGATGTGGTGGGGCAGACCTGCTCCCACTGCTCCCAGCACCAAGCTGGGGGGATGCTCTGGGCCCTGCCCCGTTCCCTGCAGCCACAGTGCTTGCAAGTGGCTGTAGCAGAGCTGAGCACAGCTGGGTCTTGGCCCTGGTCGGGAGGCACAGAGGTTCCAGGTTCCAGAATAACCATCAGCTTGTGCCAAGCACAGGCAGGGCTGCAGAGGAGCTGGGACAGGTTGTGTGGCATCCACTCACTTGGCCGGCCCCAGCACCTGGGCTGACTCAGAGCAGAGGAGGGCTGCAGAATGCAAGCACTGAGGAAATTGTCTTAATTTGGGTTTTTTATTAACTGAGTCATTTGGTGACAGGAGAGAAGGTCATTGCTGTTTACCTCCTATGGTAGCTGCTAGGCAATAATCTCGTTTTCCTATTTAATTTGTTAATTGAAACTAAATTTGTAATACAATGTTTAAGTTATTTGAAGGCTCTGGGACTCTGTAATTTAACCCTAATTTGTTGGCAGGAGAGCACACCTTTTGCATACATTTTTCTTTTTGGCTCACCATCATGTCTCACGTAATTGCTGAGAAGGTTTTCTTCCATTGCCTAATTTCATGTAAATGCCGCAGGCACCTTGGGAGCCAGTGTTACTACCCCAGCTGGCAAATATTAGGGATCTAGGTAATATATTTAAACAAGAGTGGGAGGAGACATCTAAAAATAGAAGGGAAGGAAGAGGAGCTCTGGCTGTGCAGAGGGACCCCTCTTCTCCTTCTCACCCCTGTCAGGGGTTGGGCACAGGGGTGACTGATCACACCTTGTCTTCCTTGGGTGGCACAAGGGAAAAGTGGCCAGGAAAGCAGACGAAGAGCCACCAATTTGCTCCCACTTAAAGGTTAGTAATGTAAAATCCTCCATGCCAGATGAAAAGCTTTGGATGAGGCCATAAGGATGACGTGGGTAGCACATCCCAGTCACTATGAACAGTAAAGCACTGTGTATGGCTGGTTTCTGTTCTGTGAAACCCTGTGCCCAGGCACCGTGGCCATGGTCAGTGCTGGGCTTCCACCAGCATCTCCCCCTCTTGGACACCTCCTGTGGCTGATGGACCTTTTGGGGGGTAACTGGGACAACTGCAGGGGATGAGAAGTCTGCACTTTGGTCAGACTGTGGTTCCCAGTAGCTCAGCTGGAGGATGAATTGTGGGAGTCATGTGGCAGTGGGAGTCTGCTGGAGGGGGCCCAAGTTGAGGGAAGCATCTCATTGCCATTGTGCAGGAGGTGCAGCTGCTCGTGCTGCATAGCACAGTGAGCGCTTTACACCACAAACCAGAAAATAAAGAAAGACAAAAAGGTGATCTGTGAAAGGATTATGAAATTCCTAAGTGGGCTTGTCCTTTCACACACATTGGTCTATATTGGCCAAATTGGAGAGGCTGAGCTCTGCTGATAACCTGTGTCCTTTATTCTGTGTTCTCAGCCCATGTCCCTGCTGCTTACAGAGGTGTTGAAATGAGCAAGGGAATGATTGTCTTCAGCCCATCATGAGAATTCAGAGCCCTTTTCTCTCAGCAGGCTGCTCATGGTCTCTGTTCTCTTGCTTGGCACTGTGTGCAGTGGGAACCAGAGGAGTCCTGTGGTGTCTGACCAGGTGGCACAGGCTTTTCCTATACTGCTTGTTGAAAAGAGCTTTCTCCACAATGAGGACTCTGGGGCAGCCCAGGACTTCCAGTAGGAATTCCCTGAGTGGTAGGGAGGGGATTTCCCAAAGCTTAGGTGGCAGTGTATCAGAGGCAGATACTAAAATACCCTCTGGCAGGGCAGAGTGAACCCCTTTGAAGGGAATGGTGCTGGCACTGCATGGGGGGGAAGCCCAGCTCCTGCCCAGCCGTGGGAAGGATCCTTCTGATTAACCCAAAGTCCAGATTTCTACATGAGGGTTCCCATGGCAACTGGCTGCATAGATTAAATATTTAAAAATATGGCAGTGATGCTGGTGTGTGAGGCGAATGCAAGAACTTTAGGGCAAGTGGCATCTCTCTGTTCCATCCACATGGATGGGTTGTGGCCCACGCCATTGTCCTGCAGCCTGGCCACTGCCATCTCACCTGGCAAGGCTTCTCCAGGCTGGGAGCAGCCACTCTGCCCATCATCCCATCAGCATCACTGCCCACAGCCTCTCTCCAAATGATTTTCCACACCAAAAACTTCAGGACATGAAGCCGGCCCCTTTTGGCAGTTGCTTCCTTTGCTACCAGTGCTCTTTAGAAAAGAAAGATGGAAAATGCAATTTAAGTGCTGAACAAACCTTCCCCAGGCTTCTGCCCAGTGAAACATCATTTGTGGAGAACTTCAAAGTGGTTGCCAATAATTTGGGGTGGGAGGGGAGCAAAGCAAAGAACATTGCTGATTTGCCTTCATTGTACAGCTGTTGGAAAGCACTTGCTAGTAAAAAGCAAATGCTCTGTGGGAAGTGATGAGTTTAATGATATTTTGATGGAAAATTTCTAATCCACTAGAAAGAAGTAATCTGCTTTGACCTTGTTTTGTTTCTGACATACTGTTTTACACAAAGTGCGTGGCTCAGGTGGCACTGCCCTGCTCACTGTGCTAAGATTGTTCTGCCAGCTCCAGCAGTATCCATCCTGTGGTAAACCAAAAAACACCACTCACAGCAACACAGGATCTTCTCTGGGAGTTGCACATTTCAAGCTCAGCGTAGTCATGTCTTTTCCCACTAGTCAATGTTAATTTATTGATCCAGCAATTGAGTAAGAGTGGCAATACTGAAGGAGGGCGGTGCCAGTGTCGGGGCATCCGCAGGGAGGTACAGATGGCATCTCCAGACACAGCGGAGGTTTAACGGCACCGCAGTTTCAGCTCCCCTCTTTGCAAAAGAGGTATCTCATCTCTGAAATGACTGGGAAGTTAGGGAAGTTGAGTTTTTAATGGCACCCACCATACCTATATCCACTTTTAACATTTCAGCCTTGTCTCTAAGGTAAAGAAGAGTGAGGCTCGTTAGAGCCCTTTTCCTAATTAGCTGCTGCAAACAGATTTTATTTTATAAATGCCTGAATGTAAAGTTATTTGTGTACCTAATTTCTTTTTTATGTTACATTTATTTTTAAGTGTAATTCACAAAGGCTTCACATTTATAATTCTTTCAGGGGCATTACAAACAGCGATGCACATTTATTACAACCCCTTAATTTGCTGCATTTTATTTCCATATGCTTTTGAATTGCTATTGAGCTTGTTTCATGCTCTTCCCATCGTTAAATTGTATTTTTTTATTGTACATAAATGGTAAATAATTGATACCTGCCATCTGGTGCTAATCATCCTGCCAGCCCTATGTCTCCACCCTGTCCTTTCATTCCTTGCTAGCTCTCCCTATCACTTCTTCCTATTTCTTTCCCAATTTTCTCTGCATCTTCACCCCTTTGTTCCCTGGAGGTGCTCGCAGTGATGTGGTGCCAAGAAATGCGCTGCCCTTCATCTCTGCTCAGTCCAAATACTCCTGACACCTTTCAGGGGAGAGTTTCCCTAGGGATACTCAATCTGCCATCCCTGCTCAAGCTCCCCTCATGCTCATAGTCTGTCCAGTCCCATCACCCAGGGATCACTGCAGACCCCTCAGTTGGAGCCATTCTGCCCCAGCAGTGCAGGGCTTTGCAGCACATCTCCTGTAGTGCCTGTGTGCCTCATTGCTTCCTTGCCAGCACTTTCTCCTGCATTAGACCCCCGAGAGATGAACACTGAACTGCTGGGCTGGGTTTCTCTCAGATAGACTGGGCTGGGAAAAAAGCAGCCAGACATTAGAGATTAATGACAGCAAACCTCCAGTGCTGGTGGCTTCAGAGAGAAGCAGCAAGCCAGAAGCCACGATGCTGTGACTACCTCCTGCCCTGTCACAAAGTTCCTGTGATGCCTGAGATTGCTCAGCAGTGAGTTGCATGGGCTACGTACTCCAAAAATCACATTTGCAAAGTATCCAGTTGCCAAAGTAGGGAAAGCCCAGAGTTGCCTAAAGCATTTCTTTGTCTTAGCCTGAATGAAATCTTTCTAGACATAAATAAAACCTCCTTGTAGGCAGATTCTTGCGATGGAGAATGTCTGTCTAAATGGTTAAGAGTTTGGCAACCTTGTGAGCAAAAAAAAGCAAGGCTTCAAGATGGGGAATACTTGGGAAAATAAGGAGCCAGCATTATTACCAGCCCAGGCGATAATAGCTGGCGCTGTGCAGATATGTGACCATCCGTGCTGAGCTAATTGTTGATAAAATCCTAGGAGTTATAATTAGCCCCTGTGGGACTCCTCATGCCACTAAAATGAAGCACATGCCTCCCTGTTTGCAGGGAAGAGCTGCAGGGCAGGGGGTGGCCCAGCACCCCCAGGGTACGGGGAGCAGCCTGGCAGTGCAGGCTCTGCCGGGCAGCCTTGCCCCCAGAGGAGGGAAGGCTGGGGCTATGGGAGGGGATTGGGAATAAATCAACCAGCGCCTCCCACCTTTCCACATGATGGCCAAAACGGGCTGTTACAGGACAATCTTGCCCTTGCCAGAGCGCAAGCCCTCCCACTGCATCTACTGCTGCCGGACCAAGATTCTGGGATGCTGTACCTGAGCATCCATCTGTCCATCTGTCTGTCCTGAGCACGGTATGCCGGGCACAGGCGTGTAATGCTCCTCTGCTCTGAGCAGCATCCTGAGTGCAGGTGTGTAGCTGCATAGCCCTGGCCGTGTCCCCAGGGGCAGGGCAGAGGTGGCCTTGGTGCCCTGTTGGGGCAGGCACCACTGGCTCTTCTGCAGGCCGTGGGCTTTTTGCCTCTCCCTCTTCGCATCCCTGTGGACCAGCCGGGATGATCCCCGCAGACCCAAAGCCTGCACGGCTGAGGCAGTGCCAGCCCTGGGCAGCAAAGGGGCCGTGGGCGGCAGGCAGGAGTTCTGGGGAGGGAGCAGCAGAAGGAAGGAAGGGAGCGGCGTGGGGAAACCTGTGCGCCAGCGCTGGGGCTCAGTGCGAGCTCTCCGAAGGGGCGGGCACTGCCAGCCGTGGGTCAGCGGCAGCAGCCTCTGACAGGATGGAAAACCGGCTGAAAGCTAAAGGCATCGCTCCTGAGGGACTGATGCCCGCAGTGTAAAGAACCAGGCTCCTTCCATACTGCCTGTATTTTAGTGCACAGGGAACAGCCCTGCGAAATGTGTGCCTCGAGCAACTAACACCCAGAGAGACACAGATGGGCTTTGCTCTTGTCCTGAAGCCTCCTTTTTGGCAATCTCACTTCACTGGGGGACCGATCAATCAATAATTAAAACACGGGGTAATTAAAATCTCATAAAAACCTTCTCTGAGTCTTCAAAGTGAAATATATCGGTTTTCCACTAGCTACACTGCTCGTCCTGATTTTGTGACATCCCCCACACATGGTGATCTGACTGCAGGTTCTTGCTGTTATGGAGAGCAGGAGCTGACAGCCTCCAGGAGCACCAGTCGCCAGTGGCTCCCTCTGGGGCTCTGATGCATTTTCAGCAGTGGTTGCATCATTTGCAGCATGGCTGCGTGCATAGATGTGCTCATGTGTGTGGCATGCCAGCTTTTGTATGGGAAACAGGGCGGTTTTAGCTGCTAGCATCTACCAGAAACTGCCAGCTCTGGGTCCCTTTGCAGCTGAGTAAAGCCTACACCAGACCTGAACAGAGTCACTGTGGGAGTACAAAGTGAAATCCCACCATGACAGAGGAGGACTAAAGGCATTTTACTGCCAGGTAAAAGGTGGCCATTCTAAGAGCTGAACTTGTAACATGGGTCTTTTTTTATGTGTTCATAAATCTAGTGATGGCAGTTTTCCTACATAAAACACAGACCTTTTCCAGGCATCTAAGGGTTAAAACACATCAAGCAGACTTTGAACCCTGAAAGAAAGGCCCTCTGCCCAGGGAGCTTTCCTGGGCACATTCAGGCCTCTGACACACTCTAGCTAAATGGCATTCCTTAGTTCAGAGGAATTTCTTTAGACTAAAAAACCCTGTACTGGAGCCAGGTTCTACCAACATGTGATTAATAGCAAGTGGTGGGGTCTGTGCTCATCAGCTGAGCAGGCAGGCATGGGGGGATAGAAAGCTCTTCCCAAATGTCTTTGGCACAAGGCTCGGCAGCTCTTTCTAAGCTTTTCCTGAAATGTAGCTCACTTGTGGGATTAAAAAATGCTGCTGCATCAACAGCTATGCCTTTGGGAGCAGGTGAGATACAGCACTGCCATTTTGAGGTAATCCAAGCAGGACAGCTCCTGACCGTAGCTTTGCCTGGATGCTAAGGCTGGCTGCCTGCCAGGCCACATCCCTTGGATCCCCCAGCACGCAGGGGAAGGAGCTGCAGGCTGGGGAGTTGTCACCCCCCTCCAGCTGGCCGGCCACAAGGCCACTCCTGCAGGCCCCTCGAGTGGGTCCCTGGAGCCGTCCGTGTGCCCTGCAGCCTCCGCATCCCCGCGGGAATCTGAAGAAATGGCTGTCATTGCCAGAGCTGCTGGTGCCCAGAGCTGGCACTGAGGCTGCTGCTGTGTCCAAATCCTCCCACGCCCCCGGCGAGGCTGCGAGGCTGGCACGGTACCCGGCGGCTCCGTGGCGCGCTCGCGGGGAGGGGGACGTGCTGGCTCACGGGCCTGAATTTTCTCACTTGTGTCTGATGGGCTAATTATTATTGATTGACATTTTTGGAGTTTTTGGGGCACTTTGGGGAAGCGTAGAGTGTGGGAAGAGGAATATGTTGACAACTTTTTCACATAATCCTTTCCAGCCCCCTCGTTTTTCAGTCAGCCATGGAACGCATCCAAATATCTGGGATTTTAATGAAATTAAAAGCAAGCGGACCCAAAATCCCTTGAAAAATGCAACAAACCATACACAAATTTCTGTTTCCTTCCTCTTCAACCCCCATACCACAAGGCTGGGATGGATATCCAAGGAGGTTTGGTGGTGATCTAGGGAGATTGCCCTGGCCCTTGCTCCCAGCCCCACACCAGGGCAGCTTTCCTGGAGCCATGGTACTACATGGCCACCCTACTTGGGTGATCTTGCGGTGTTTGATGAGAGCATCTTCCCCTCCCTCCATGGTCTGCCACCAGGTCCTGTGATAAGGACTATACTATATTTATGTGACAGTCCTGCCCACACCAAGAACTGCATGGCACCCTCCATCGTGTTCCAAGGGAAGGTCCAGCACCCCTGTGTGCTGAGCTGGCTTAAGCAATGTTTCAGGAGTTACAGCTGCTGGTGTGTATTTATCCTAAGCCCTGAGCGAAACCCCACCGGGAGCTGCACCTCAGCGCACGCTGCAAAGGATCCCCAGAGGGCTTCAAGCATGTTTGTCACAGGAAAAAAATACAGCTTTTGATATTAATAAGTAACAGTCTACTTTAGCTTAAATGAACTGAAGCAAGTAATTTGTATGGCATGTGCTGGAACAAAGCAGTTAAAGGTGGTTACAAGGGACAAGCAATCAGAGGCTGCACGCAGCAGCGTCGGCACGTGCAGCCTCCACCGCGGCTGCTGAAAATGCATTTGCACAGCTTCGGCCACCGCTGCGGGAGGCAACGCTCGTATTGCATTGTGAACGATGAAAACTGTTGTACAGTAAACACCTAACTGGCGAGCTGGATTTTAAACAAATTTCCCTCGGAAATGGCATCTCAAACTGCCTGCATGGCTGAGAGCATTGCTGCTTCCTCACTGCCGTGGCTGCTGGCGCCAGGCAGAGCCAGCATGGCGACGTCTCCAAAAGATGCTCCCGTTGCGTGCTAACACGGCGAAGGTACAATCCAGACACAGCTGGAGCTCTGGCTCCTACAAGATATTCAAACCTCAGCCTGCAAACACATACTCTTTCTATTTTCCCCGGGCAGCTTGCTTAGCCTTTAGGCTTCCTGGGTTTTGAATTGACTCTGCCTTTTGAGTGGGAGTTTTAAGAAAAAAAAAACCCAGCAGGTTGAAAGCAAAGGAGCCAGCTCTGCTGACTAACCTTTTTGATTTAAGGCAAATGTGGGGAATACTGAGGGGAGAAGCAAAGCCTGTGCTTTGTGAGCAGTGCAACAGCAGTGCAGCACACGCTTAAAATGGATCCCAATACCTGCCATCCCCAGCTCAACATTATCAATGTTATTTAACCTAAACAAGACCGGACAGCAGGATTTTCCCCCAGCATGGATTAGTGAGTCAGGAAAAAAACGAAATTCAGCAGAAATCCTCTTAGTCATTTTTATTGGGGGTAGATTTTCACATCTGAATCTCAGCTGCTAATTTGCATGGATAATCTCAGATTAGCTTTAGTCCATGGTTCATTTTTTTGTTTCTCCCCTAAATAAGCCCACTTTTGCAGTGACAAAGGAGGCAAGCAATTCTTTAGGAGAACGGCTGTGACATCTAAATAACAATGATAAAAAAGTCCATCTAAAACCGAGCAGCTCGGCACTTTTGGCTCCCCCCTCTTCGCTATGCATTATTCATGGTAGACAACAGGACCAAATGTGTATGCTCCCTGTGCAATTACCAGGAGAACATATTCAAAGACATATGCTAGTGCCTCTTAGTGAAAGGAGATGTGCAAGTACCCATTATTTACTAGGCACTGTTATAAAATCTGCAAGTTTGACTCCAAGGTTGCAGCTTAATTGACTCCTCCTGGTAGCTCTTGTCATCCATCTAATTCAAACCATGTGAAAGCCTGGTTGTTGTTTTGTGTGTGTACAATACACTGGCTGCTTTGGCACATGCTGGTGGAAAAAATGTGGTTTGCATCAATTAACCTTTTTTATAGCAAGGAGAGTGGCTGAATGACAGGGCTTCTGAGAAGCATGTAAAACTTCAGCGTGTCACTCACAGCAAATTGTCATTGAGGTCATCCCTGTTATCATCATGGCTGCCATGGCCCCACTCCCCCCAAGAACAGAAGCCTCCATAAGGATCATCTGCTTCGTTTATTGCCTTCTTGATCCAATAAATATATTTCCTGTGAGAAAACCCTTCTGTGGGATTTATTTAAATCAGCCTCCCCAAGTTCATCTCTGCAAACTTCCTTCCTCTTCCTCCCACACTGTTTCTCTCTGCGTGCCGTAAGCTTTAAGGATCTCTGCACTGATTCCTTTCCATATCCCCTTCCCAGGCAAGCAGTAACCTCTGTGCATGTGGAAATAATTTTCCTCTAGACAGACATAGCAGTCCAGCTCCTTTTCATCCCACAGAGCATCCCCTGAAGATGCATTCCCCTTTAGAAATAGTGTGCTGAGGGCAGCGGGAATGCCCCAAAAAGGAAGGACAATGGTTAAACAAAGTTTTGGGAAGAGACTACAATACTGTTCCTTACCCAGTCAAATGAACAGGAGAATCTGTATGGAAACTTTCATCTTAATTCTGAATAGGAACAAATTCAAATAAATAGGTGCATTTTGGAGAATATGTGTGGAAGATGCCCACCTTTTTTTAAAGCCCACTCTCTGCAGTGCTTTAGGAGGTGAAGCATCACTGCCAGGCTGGGAGGAGTGACAGAGGGGTGATCCGCTGTTCTTTCCTGGCTAACCCTTAGTGTGGACACGCTGCAGCACTGCAAAAGGGAACTGACTTCACTGCAAACGAAGCAAGGCCTTAAGTGCTTTGTTGAACAGCAGCCGAGCTCTTTGGTAATGAACAACAGTGACAAAAGAAATAAAGAAGCAAGCTGTGATAGCCCAACGTGGCTGCAGTGGAGTAGCTGTTCCGATGGCTGCTGGCGTGAGATGCCATGTGAACACAATCCACCTCCACACGCTGCTGCAGTCTTTCACCAGAGGCTAGTTTAAAAACCTTGAAGACTTGGCAATTAATAGGACCTCTAATTGAAACAGAACAACGGTAGCATTTTAATTGCCATGCAGCTCCCCTCCAGAGCATCTTGGTCTAGTAGAAATTCAAGATTTCCACAAGCAGGTTTAAAAGCAGGTTTAAAAAAATCATACAGAAACCATGTCATGTGTGTTTTGCCTCAAGAGTCATTTGACTCCTTGGGGAAGGGATTAGTTACTCCACAACACCAGGGCCACACTTTGGGGTAGAAAAGATACGTTGCTTCAGTGGGTGACACGTGCCCTGGAAACCTTCTTGCTGGAGGACAGAGACACCAGCTGCAAGTACCAGACAATTTAAAATGCATTAAACCATGTGCTGGAGCCCAGATTGGAGCTTCCTTTAAAAGAAACACTGGCTGATAGTGATTAACTGCTGGACAGGAAAAACCCATTGGTGTCAGTGTCATGCAAACTGGGATGGTGGTATTCTGTGGGATTTGCCCTGTGGGGGTGCTGCAGAAATTCAAGTCACATAAAAAAACCCCTACAGAACCAGAAGTCTGGATATTCCTTCTCATTACCTGGGTTATCCTATTGTTTGATGGCATTGACGCAGGGCTCTTCAAGGAAGGGACATTCATTCCTCCTATAGCTGGGAAGAGAAACACTCCAGGTAGCACTTAGAATGATAATAAATGGGATTGCAGCAGCAATCTCACCCCAGGGCAGAGTGTGGACAGGGACTCTTCAGGGAAGGAGGGAGATGCTGGAAATGCTGGGAGCTCTGCCAGCTTCCCCTGTGGTGGGTGCCAGGGCCCGTGCAGGGCAGGAGCCGCTGGCAAGTAGATGTTGTAATATATTAATATACTTTTATAATTCCTTTCATTTCCAAGAGCCCCGAGACACGGCACAGCAGATAATCCTGCTGATTAGCCAAATCAAAGCTTTGTGAGCAAACCCCGCACACTCTTCAGGGAGCTGTGCAACACAAAATCAATGTATTGAAGGAGCACTCTCCACAGCAAGTGCTGCTGATTCACAGCCCTCGTGTGCTTCCCATGTCAGGGTAAGTGACATCCAAGGAATGGTCATGGTGTTGTTTTCCATCATTAATTATCTGCTGGTCCTGGTCCGTCAAGACGTGAAAGACACCATCCCTTTCCCAGGGAGATGAGAACCAATGCAGAGAGAAAATCAAGGCCAGGAGTGGAGATTTCTGCTGTGCATCTGTGGCAGACACCCAACCTAGGCTGAAGCAGCAAATGCATCTTAGGAATAAGTCTGCAAAAAATGGTGAGCAGGTGTCTGGCACGATGAGGAGAGGAAACACAGAACAACAGATGAAGAATAAAGGTCTTTTCCTCTAACCAAAAGCTGTATGAGGACTCTAAAACCAGTCAAAGCCAAACCCCTCGCTGGGAGCTGGGCATTCATCGTTTGTTTTTCAGGAAACCCCAGTGTCAGGTGCTCCCGCCTGCAGCTGGTTCCCAGTGCTCGCTTCAAAACTTGATCTTCGTCCTCCCTGAAGGAAACTACAGTGCTGGGGGGAGCAGCACCCTGCAGGACCCCCAACACAGTCCCCCTTTTCATCACACCTGGGGAAGCTACACCAGAACCCTGTTTTCATTCCCCCCAGCCCTGGCAGCACAGAGCCAACCTGACACTCCGCTGCGGGAAGGACCTATTAGATAATTGACTGCATCCCCTGCCAAGGCAGCAGGTAGTCTCCTGACAGAGGCTGTAACAGATATTAAACATACTGCTCTTGATCTCAGCAAAAAAAGGCCACTGGAGTAATTTTTTCTTTAACCCACTAAGTAAAAGCTTTCTAGCTCATCTTAATAGGTTTTATCTGATGAAAACGGTACATTCATCATGGAAAGGCTTTTCTTTTTTTTCTTCCCCATTAAACTTTCGAAGAAATGTTTTAATTTTTTTAAGCTGTCATTGATTTTTTGTAAGCAAAAATGGACATGTTGAAGCAGAAAAAAAATCCATTCCATTGTAAGCCAATTTTCATTTAGAGGAACACTTCAACATACAATTTCCAATTTGGTCTCGTCACATCCTCCTTGTCCTGCTGTTACACAGGTCAAAACATTACCAGAGATTGATAAAAGTGCAAAAATGTGAGCTTGTTTTAGCAGTAATTGGTACTTTTATACTTGTTTCCAGACAGTTTTGTCTAGCTGCTTTCCTCTTTTTCTGTCAGCCCAAGAGAATAACACCCTCAGGTAGCTGCATGTTGATGCCAGGCACATGATGGGGAGGTTTGTTTCTCTCCCATTTCTAAACAACCTCCTCAGCCAGACAATGGAGTATGACCTGTATTCAGGTGAGCAGACACCAGCACCACAGCACACCAGCACATGTGATGACCAGAAAGTAATTAATTTCTCTGTTAAAATCAATGCCCTTGCTGAAACACTGCCTGTCCCACACTCCCAAAAGCCTTGGTGTCCTCAGAAGCCTTGCCCTGCGCTCACTTCCCATCTGGAGTTGTGGGGGATGAAGAGTGGGGTGGGGGGCTTTGGGGGTAGATCCCTGTCAGGGTCCTGCCTCCACTGTCTCAGAAGCACAAGGTCACGAGCATGGTGAACCTGGATAACATCTTCTGCTGGGCTTCTGAATATTGCGGCAGCCCCTCGGTGCTGGCAAATACCGGCGGCGGTGCCAGTGCTGCCCCTTTGAGCCCTGTGCACCTTGTGGCCTCATTAGCCCCAAATTATGTCCAGCCAGGGCCGTGTACGAGCCAATCTCCAGCAGCCAGGGCTTCCTGTTGCCAGCTCAGCACCTCTGCCTGCAGCCTCTGACACGTTCTGCAGTCGCGTCCGTTCGGTACCAACTGAAGGCAAAGAGGGAAAAGGTGAAAAGCAAGGAAACGGCTCCCGCATTGTTCATCTCCAAAGGAGGGAGGGAAGCGGCTGCTACAGCCCGCAGGGGCACCATCTGTCGTGAGTCAGCAACCAGCCAGATTTACTGCCAATTGATTAAATTAACATTTGTTATAAGCCAGGGAAGGGAGGAAGGGGGGAAGAAATCCTCTTCACTGCTCTTGAATTATTTATGCCCTGGAAGCCTCCATGCCATGCTCGGGGCAGGCAGCAGCGACATGAGTTGCAAGTCCCCGTGCAGAGGGGACAGGCTGGGCTACTGCAGGTCCTCCTGACCTCTGACAAATTATAGCGACCCAGGGTGGTATGAGTTGTGCAGGAGGTGCCATTCCAGAGGGTGTTTTCCTCCCGTTGTTTTGGCCACGAGCTCTGTTTTCCCAGTGATGGTGTGAGGGATGGTTGTCAGCGCGGCCCTGCTCCTCATGCCTGTGCGGTCTTTGTGCCTGCTGCAAGAGCCAGGGCAGGTCTGTTTGGGCAGGACAGGCTGGGTGGCTTTGCTCCACACCCCTGGTGGGTGCAGGAGGAAAAAACCAAGCTGAATTCCCACCAATTTGATGTGGTATTTTTTTCCTGGGTGCTGAGAGTAAATCTGGATGGAGTCAGCTGGGTGCTCTTAGGTCTCATGGAAACAGAAACACATTGCCTCCATGCGCAGCGAGTGGCTGAATTCAGGATAGGCTCCTGTTGCTCTGCAGGGGCTGTCTGGGCTGGCCAGGAGGGGGAGAAAGATGAGTTACACGAACCATGCCTGAGCAGGCAGGCCCTGCCAGGAGAAAACATCTGTGCAAACCTGGGCACACAAGCTGCCGAGCCAGCGAGGAGCAGGGACTGCAGCTCTTCTGTTCTTGTGGCTCCCGGTGGCTCTCAGAGCCAGTATTAGGCCATAGCCCTGAGCATCCCTCTGCAGAGCTGGCAGCCAGCCTGTGTGAGAAATAAGGCAGCTCTTCCCTTCCTCCCACAGACTAATACCCTCTGTGCAGACATAGCAAGGATGCATTTTCTTTCTGTCAGCTGGCCTGTTGTACCGGGATGAAGGCCCCTGTGCCCCTACAGGGTAATGGGTGAGAAGCGTGCTCCCCATAGGGATTGGGACATTGTGAGGACAGGGGAGCTGAGGAAGGAAAGGAAGAGTTGCCAAGGGGTGAAGGCAGCAACAGGGATGGCCGTGGGAGCAGTGCCACCTCCTGTCCTCACCAAGCCTTCCTAAAACCCAGTCACTGCCCAAGCCTTTGCAAGGTCTCACCCCACAGCCCATGCTGGCATGTGAGGTTTACTTGAACCCCCAATGGCCTGCACAGCCTTCCCAGACCTCCCGAGTCCCAGGCTGCCACACAACTCCCTGGCAGCAGCAGGGCAGCCAGTGTGCCTTTACCAGACAATGAATCTAGGTATTTAAACTTCTTTTTACAGTCAGCCATCAAATATTCATAGTAACAAATAAACGAGGAGAGGAGGGGCAAGCCTATTGCAAAAGGGCTGAAAAGGGAAATAACTTTTTACAGCCAGACCATTAGGTTATAAATCTGGATACGTCCAGGATTTATTTACCATGCTCTCTGGATGTCAGCACACTGAAGCCACAGCTGCAAGCCAGGGCAGGAGCTGTGTGGTTTGTCCAGCCCCTGGGGGAGAGTCAGAGAGGGTGGAAGGAGGAGGGGAGGCCAAGGAGGAGAGGAGGCTGGTGTTGGGGGTACAGGCAGAAAGCAGTGAGGAAATCAAGGAATGACATCCCTGCACAGCCTGCACAGCATGCAAAGGGACATGGGGGTGCATGGCAGTGGGCGGTGGCAGAAGGACAGATGTCCACTGAGCTGGGGCTCCGGGCAGGTCTCTCCCCTCTCACTGCCCTGCTTTCTCCAGCTTCAGGATGCTAGAGTCCTACCTGCTGGAATTTAAGCTGAGGGCTCTGGCTGCTAGTGCAACATAGATGAAGAAGGTAGAAAAAGCTGAGATGGGGGTGCAGGTCCACCAAGCCCCTTCCCACAGGTTCCTAAAGAGCCATTGCCCGTGGACCATTTCCCACCACTGTCACCTTTTCTTCTTTGGGAAGAAAAAGACCTTTCTTCCCAATTCCTGCTGCAAGAAACAGCCCTTCCATCCTGGTTTGTAATGGTGCATCTTGAAATATTGCAGGGAAAAAGCCATGTTCTTGACATGAAGAGATAAAACATGGCACCAGGGAGGGACCACATCTACTGGCACCAGCCAGAAGATGCCCAGGTAGCCCCTCCAGCCCCATGGGGGTGGTTTGGGTTTCCAAGCAGCTGCTCAGCCCGAGCTCACCACCCAGTGGCTGGAGAGACACCATCAGGAGCTGTTGCAGCAGAGTTCCTGTTACCAGGGAGAGGGCAGCACAGGAGGGAGCTGCCTGCTCCCTGCCCTCAGAGCCACTGGCAGTCCCAGGTGCCCAGCAGGTACACAGCAGCCCCAGAAGTCACCAGCAGACTTTTCCCCATCACTGACAGAAAAGGGAGTAGGTGTTGTGGGCAGGCTGCTCTCTTGCCATACACCCCTTCCCCAGAGCCCTGTCCCCACCCTCACTTCCCCCCAATGACAGTGCCAACCGTAGGGGCACTGGTCGGTGCAGGAGCCTTGCAACAAAGTGGGGGCTTTGCAAGGCTCATTTGTGCACAAGGATTTTCCCTCAGCCAGGCCAGGATTTCCTAAGCCTCAAAGCCCATGCTGTAAAGGTCAGGGCGTATCTCAGCAGCGCAGTGCATCCGGCACGGTGAGCGGATGCCTGGACCCCGCTCCCGGTGGCCACTCTGCATTCCTGGACAATGCTGCTCCCTGAAGCTCCAGGTCCCAGGAGCAGAGCCGGCAGGGAAGGTCGGAGGCATGCCAGGGGGAGTTCAATCCCTGATGAAGTTTCCAGTCCTATTCTCTTTTAATGTTGAGATCCTCCATTTGTTCCATTCTTAAAGGTGACCCACAAAGGAAAGTACAATTTGGGCCCGTGCCCAGTGTTTGCTTCCCTGTGCTGAATAAAAAGACCTGGAAGTAGGTATTTTTATAAAGCTACTTTTTGGCATTAGAAATGTGGATCTTTGCTTTACCTCAATGCCCTGGGGAGGCAAACAGGCTCACCTATGGTGTGGTTACAGAAATGATAATGATGTGAGCTGAGCTGCTGTGATGTGACTGGAGCAGGTTGTTTGCTGTCCAGTGTTTCTGTTTGTTTTGTTATTAACATCACTTAATTTCAATGACCAGCTGACATTTTGGATAAAAAGCCTTTGTTGAAGCCTCAGCATCCTGCCTTCTCCTATGGTACATTTTCCATAGGCTTATCCTCCATCTGCTTCAGCAAAACTTATCAGCCGTCAGTTCCATCAGCTAAACCAGCAAATGGGAAACATCTTTAATAGCTTTTTCCCTCCAGAACTTTTGCCATAAAGAGAAGAGACCTACAAGACAAAAATCCAAACAAGAAAAACCCAGTCTGAGCCCCCAGGGCCCCCAGGGCTGCCCTGGCTGTGCAGGGCTCTTTGCTCTTCCATGAGCTGCAGGCAGAGGAGAGCGCTGTCCTTCCACGAGCACAGCACAGCCACCCCCTGCACCTCCTTTTGAGGCAGAATTTATGGCTGTTCTGCCATCAGAGACTGCTCATATAAAGCCTGTACAACTTCACACAGGCTTTTGTCTTGATCTGTGTGTGTGTCCTTGGGAGCTATATCCCTGTCACTCCTGCATGGACACCCCCACTGCTCTCCTCTCACCTTTCTCTTATTTCCAGAGCCACTGTTAGGAGCCGGGGTCACTTCTGACACCGGGTGTATGCCTACACAGTTTACAGCAAAAGCACTTAGGGAATCTAATCACTCACAGATACCCAGTTCCCATGGGGCTGACACCACTCTTTGATGCAGTGAGGTTTTCCTTGCCATGGCCCCACCTTTTCCAGTCCTTGCTGCTGGGCCAAGGCTGCTGCCAGGCACCGAGTGCCTGCCCTGGGCGGAGCATGGCACGCTGGCAGAAGGGATGAGGGCAGTGATGCAGGGCTGGGGACGAGGCTGGAGATGCTGCTGCAGCTCTGCCTGTGCTGAGTCACACCCACCGGATGCTCCTGCTGGAAAGGTACCAAGAGCATTAGCGTTGCAAGCCCAATCTCTGCAAAATAAGACAGCCTGATGGTTGCAGTAGCTCCTGTTACAGCCCGTGGCTCCCTGCCCTGTGTCCTCCAGCCATCCGTCCTGGCCGGGTCAGGCAGGCTCCCTTTGGTGTGTGCTGCGTGCCGGATGTTCAAAGCAACACGCTCGGGTCTTCTCCAAAGAAAGCCTACTGACTTGGTCAGCTGCTGCCATAGCCTATTTACAGACTGCTGTTCTCCCTCCCGTGCTCCAGTCCCCCAGCACAGTGATGGCTCCTGCCTTTTTGCTCCATCCCATGGTTCTGCCTAACTGCAGGCACCTCTACATCTGTGCAAGGACCAGACAGACACCAAACGGGCTTCAGCAACACCAGAGACCGGGAGGCTGGCCTTTTGTCAACCCTTGCAAGCACAGGGGAGGCTGGGAGGGACTGGCCTGTGCTCCAGAAGGCTCACAGCCCATGAGCTCTCCTTTCCTTTGGCCACAGGCAAATGATTTATGGCTCTGTGCCTCCATTTGCTTGCCTGGGACCCAGACAAGCATCCCTCCCTCTCAAGGCTGCTGTGACGATGGCTGTGTTTAAAACCCGAGGTTCCTGGGCACTATAGCAACGTGGCCATACAAACACTTCGGGCTGAGCCACCCTTTGTTTGGCGTTTCTGGAGCTCTGCTATGACTGATGAGCTCTCATCAGACCAAAACCATCTCGAGCAGGCTCTGCCGGGGCCAGGCTGCTCTTGACGTCAGTAGGTTTTGGACCCAGGCCCGTCTTTCAGAGGAGGTGAAGCCAAAGCTGCTTTTAAATGGTGCTGCCGGCAGAGAGCACAGAGCGGAGGCAGGCCCACGCAGCAGCCATGGCAGATCCTCCAGGGATGGAGCTTGACCAAATCCTCTCACTTAGCTGGCTGACCCTTCCCACCACTTTGCCCCCAAGACTCTGGGGCTCCTGGTGGGGGCAGGAGACCTGGCACGTTCTCTGCCCTGAGAGCCCCAGCTGTTTCTTAGGCAGACGTGGCTTCCTCTGCCCAGACCCTCAAGCATCACCCATCAACCCTCCATGTTTTCCTTCCCAGCAATGTTTCCTGAGGGGACAAGGTTACTGCCACCAAACTCTGCTGACAGCTGGGGGACTAAAAAGCTACAGGACCAGCTCCGCTTGGCATTCACACTGTGGGAGACACTGGAGAGACAAAGTGTAAGGTGCCATGATCTCAAAGATGTCTCTTAAGGCAATACTGCAAATGCCAACTAACCAGCAGTTCAGGCTGTTCCAGAGGGTCCTCCCTCCCAGTCTGAGTCCTTATTACAGTGTCAGAGACAAGGAGGTCTGCAGACAGAAAGGAAAGCAATCTATCGCCCGTGGCTCTCCTCCCCAGCTTGGGCCTGCACAGCCCCAGGGCTCCTGGCTCTGGCTCCTGCTCTCTGGTTTTTGGTCTACACAGGGCCCTCTCTGTGCTGTCCCACAGCTCGAGGCTCCTGGGGCTGCCAAGCCACCAGCCCATTTCCCCAGCTGCCAGGGGGACAGAGGGTGTCCGGGGAGGGTCCAGACTCACATGGCACAAAGGAGGGGGAAGGCAGGGGTGCCGTGGGACACCTGTCAGGATTCAGCCTGGACACACACACAGAGCCAGGCTCCAGGCTGCACATGGCCAGGACAGAGGCACAGAGCCTTTGCTGATGCTCCAGCCCCGCTGCTCCAGGTGCTCTGGATGAACTGGTGTTTGCCAATGGTGGTGCTCCTCCGGGCACGGCTTCCGAGCACCTGCTGCCCAGGCTGCTGCCTCTGGCTCTGGGCCTGCCACGTGCCGGGGGTCCTGCTCCAGGCTGGGGTTGCTGGGCAGGATGGAGTGTAATTAACTGCAAATCTCCCTCCTCCCCGAATTTTTTCAGCTCCACTAGGTTTCCCTGCTGCTGTTTCCAGGCACTTCGTTTTCTCCTGGCTTCTTCCTGCTCACCTTCCTCCATCCCAGGGCTGCTCTTTGAATCCACTAAAGCTGCTACATAGGTCTTACACTAATTTTAACAAAGGCTCTTGTTTACCCTGGGGATTTTGTTAGTGTCTCTGTCAAAGCTGCCTTTGAAAGCTTTGCTACTCATGCTCACTAATAATTTAGTGTTTGGCTTCTGCATGGCTTCCTACTGTTTTTCTGGCTCCACCAGTCTCCCTCCTGCTTCACTTATCTTTTTCCTCATGCAGGTTGGGAGCAGGAACCAGTTCATATATGATTTCCCTTCTTGACTGCCATGTCTGGGAGGCATCAGGGGATCAGCACAGCCACCCAAAGAGGGAGCAGCAGCCCCCCAGAGCTATTTGCAGCCCTCCCAGATGTCTGACTTTGCTGCCTTTATGCCCCTTGATGCCTCATTCTCCCCTTGTCCCTCCCCACACCCACCCTCCCAAGGTCTGTTCTCCCTGTTGATAATCCATTATCTACATTTAATGCCTCACTAAAGTCCTCCCCTTTGTCTGATGGTGAAACCCTGACCAGATGTGAAGCCTCTTCTGTTACTAATGGCAAATCCTTTTGCAATAGCTGGTTAGAAAATGGGAAACCTTTTAAACAAAATAAAAATTGAATCACCAGGCTAATTTTCATTCTGTGGGTCTCATCAAGGAGCAGCGGTTTTTCAGCATCGTTTTTATCTTTTTACAGAAAATCACTCTTTAGAACTGTGGCTCAGAAGATGGGTTTGTGTTGTCATTATGCACACTACTAGACATTTCCTTCACTGTGCTGGTGTAGATATTATTGCTCTCATGGTCCACTCAGCTCTAGAAAAAAACAAGAAAGGGAACAAGAGGTGGAAGAAAAAAAAAAAGCCAATATTCTCTTATGTGTTCAGACTTCAGAAAACGGAGGCTACCAGTGGCATTTCCAGAAACAAGACTGCCCTCTGTGCCTGCTGAGCACACCCAGATGGATGCACAGATAGGCTCCAGGAAGGGGGTGAAGTGTGGCTTAAAGGAAGGTCTCCAGTTAACCCTCAAACTGTTTTTCTTTGGCATAATTTTCAGAGTACTTCTGCAAACCTGCTTGCTGCTATAAGGTGTTAGGCTGTCTCAGTGCCATGCAGATGACCATTAAAGCACAGCAGTGGCAGCTGCTGTGCAGTGGCAGAGCTGTGCAGCACCAGCAGCAGAGCTGCAGTACACACACAGCCCCTGGGAGCCCAGAGACACAGCCCTGCCACAGTGGCCAGCCTTTGAATGGAGACCCCCAAGCTGGGGGGCTGCAGATAAAATAAATAAAATGTCAGCACGTGACCCCTTCTGGCGGCACTAGCACAGCAGTTTGGTCTTGCATTTGGGCTGCACGTGCTGGGATCTGCATCGGTTTTTTGCTGAGACATGTGGTAAGAGGAGATCCTGGATCACAGAAACCACGAGCTCTGCCAGCAAGCTGGGAGAGAACTGTCCTCCAGACCAAATGCTTATTCCCATTACTGCACATGTGCCTATCCTTTTCCTTCAGATGCAAGCACTCATTCTGGCATCTAGTTAGAAATGCACTGACAAATGCCAGCCTGAAATCCTGAAATGTTTCATCTCCGGCTCAATGAACTGTCACTGAACCAAAAAAAAAAAAAAGAAAAAAAAAAAAAGAAAAAAAAAAAAAAATTCGCAAGGGCATGCCTGCACTCCTGGTCAGTCTGCCCAGAGCCAGGATTTGACAGCTTCCCAAAGTCACTTACAACATTCTTCTAATTGGGAAAAGTCTAGCTATCTAGCTAGTTTTTAAGTTTCTGTCTAATTCAGAAAGAATTTTTGCTTTTAATTTCTGGATACAGTGGCACATCCTGTGAACTGTAAAGCTCATGTACCAGCAAAACTGTGTGTTGGATCTGTGGAGGTTCCTGTGTCCTGTCACTTGGGATAAAGAAGTTGGTGAACTCATCTGATACCCCAAAGAGCTGAAACTATAAGCAAAATATGCACAGCACAGACAGAAAAGGAAAGCCCATGCTGCCTGAGAGATTCAGTGGGAGCTGGTGCAACAAAGGTGCTTGGCTGTGACTGTGGAGATGTCCTGGGGCAAGAAGAGCAGGAAAGCTGTGAGGAACAGCTGGGAGGAAGTGCGAGAGCAAGCTGGCAAAGAAATCTGAAGAGACAAGAGAGGAGAGGTGCAGGACCTCACACCAGTAAAACCAGCCCTGGAGTTGTGAGCAAAGACATTTTTCCCCACGTGCTTTTTCACTGGCACAAAGAAATATTTTTTTGTGAAGGTAGAGGTTGGCAGCAGAAGTGTTTCCTCTTGCCATTGTTTTCCCTTTCTAAGGCCCAGAGCTTGCCAGCCACTGCCTCTTCTGTTCCCCACAATCACCAAGGAAAGGCAGGTATACATAAAATGACTGACTTCAGTGAAGCCATGGTTCACTGAACCACCCAGCTAAAGGTAGTTTTGGCCCGGAAGGGAAAAAAAAATCCTGGAAGGAAAAAAACCCTTGGTAATGGTGACAGCATCTTTGCCTGGCTTTTACCCTGAAGGTGAAAGCAGTGGCAGTGAATGCAGTGATAGGAACAACAGGGCAGCCCTTCCTGGGCCTGCCATCCTTCAGTTCCCTCAGCATGACCCACAGCTGGCTGTGTTTTGCCCTTAATAGCAGGGCTGGGGAATCTCAGGGATTGAAAAAAACAGGGGGAGATGGGCATGCTGGCTGCAGGGTGTCAGCAGAAGTTCTTTGTTCCCCTTGCTTTTTGCATTTCCATGTTTGGTTTTTTCTTTCCTGGAAACTTTTGCTGCTGGGATGCCCTCTCAGTCAGCAGGAGCAGAGCTATCCTGCACACAACAGTGCCACCAGCACAAGGCACACACTGGGCATTGCTCCACCACTGCGGAGCGAGGAAAAGTAGGTCAGGAAAGTAGGTTTGCCAGAGCCAAGGACCGGACTTGTCACCTCAGTTGCCATTGGCGTGGGAATTGAGAAGTGCCAGTGCCAGCCAGCGGGCGGAACAGGCAGCACCTGGGATGCTGGGCAGAGCGGGGAGCCCCTGCCCCTGCCAAAGCCTGGCTCTGCGTGCAGCCCCGCTGCTGACCTGCCTCCAGCAAAGGCATCTCCGTGCTGCACTTGCCTGACTGATAATTGAAGCAAACTCCTGAGCCCAGGGAGAAGGTGCTAATTGCAAATACCTGCTGCTTCCCTCGCAGTGGCAGGACAGCACTCCACAGGCTGGTGTGCCCCTCCTCAAGGGAAGAGTCTGCCACTGGTCACTGACAGGAGAACAGAAATCGCTGCATGGGGCCCCCAATACTGAAATGTGCCCCATTAGTGGGTCAGAAAATCACCTACCACGCTGCTGCCTGCTGCTTTAGAAGGTGTGCTCCTTTGTTTAACACACTTTCTGGTGGATATGCTGCAGTCACCACGTGGCATCTCTGTGATGCCCACTCCAAAGGTCCTCTGAGCATTTGGGACCTGGGGTGGGACTGGGCTGTGCAGGTCAGGGCAGCCGAGAGGATTTCTTATCATCGAGACAGATGGTATGGTGCTAGCACACAGCAACTTCCTGAGAACAGAAGTTACCTGTGATAAACCCACATAAGGCAGAGAAGAATCAGGCCTTGTGATCTCCAAAGCGACTCCGTGCAGACACAATGGTTGTATTTTGGCAAGCGGGGCCCCTCTGCCTAAAGTGGGGTGGGAGCAGCAGGCAGAAAGACGGATGCAGTCAGTGCCTACAGAAACCCCTGTCACAGGCTGCCCCCCTCCCTGCCGCTGCCTGTGCAACTTTTGGGGGGCTAAACCCAGTGTCGCTGCCCCCTCGCTGCTGGCTGTTGCTTTACTGCCGGCCCGAGCTGCCGGGCGCGGCTCATGCTTTATTGCCGGGCTGGAGCCCGGGCAGCGCCCCGCCGGCCGTCACGCTGCAGGCGGCTGATGTGGGGTGGCTGGCCGGCCACCGAGAAGGATGACATCAGCTTTGTGTTGGGAGCCAGGCACGCGGGGCCGGGGAAAAGGCTTAGCCCACTTATCTTCCGATGTACACCTACAATTTTCCCTTTCAATCTCCTTCCAATCTGGCTACTCCCACGTGAGTTACTAATATAGGACACGCAACGGGGCTTCTCCCTGCCTGGCCTATCCTCATCTATTTAACTAATTAGTTTGGTTTCGCTGGGGGGGGTGTGGGGGTAGAGAGGGGGAAAAGAGATGAAAGGGAAGTCTTGTCCAAAATCCACCCTTCTGCTCCATCTTCCCTAACCCCTACACTGGTCAAGCTGAGCACAGCTCTGCTAACACTGTCCATCAGGACCCACTGCAGTGCTCAGTAGCTCTGATGCTATATATCCAGTGCCCTGTAAAACTGGGGGGGGTACATTGGTCCCTTTCCACTCACCCTGCCAAAATACCTGCCTGCAGCAGCCCTGCAGGTGCTGGGTGATATTGCCCCTGCTCTGGGGAAATTACAGCCCCCAGCTGGCCGTCAAGGCAGGCTAGAAGGAGAGAGGGGCAAAGAACAGATGGGTACCAATTTGTTTTCCTCCTACCCCTCCTGCAGCTTGTCCCTGAAGCAGGTCTGGGACTAACAAGAGGTCTCGGGGACATGTCCTCTTGGAGGGTGTCCCTGACCTGCCAGCACTGGCTCTCATCAGCACCAAAACTACCTGGAGCCATACCTGTGGCATGTGAGAAGCTTTATGAGTTGTTCGGCAGGGAACGAGTGGTTAATTACCATGTGCCACTGCTGTTAACCTCTGCAAAGAAGTCTAATTATCACAGATTAATGAACAGAGCGCAGGCACACCCGAGGAGCTGTCGCTGAGGGTCTTTCTGGGGCCACATTTCATTATTTTTCGGAATGCTGCTATCCTGTCTCCCACACTGCCCCCCCCAGCCATGCATCCTACTGCTGCTCCAGCTGGCCCTGAGAGATGTGGCCCCACAACTCCTGCATGGCCACAGCAGGGGAGACATCCCAGGGGGTGTGCCAGGGGAGGCACAAAATCAGGGTCTGGGACAGCTGCCAGGGCTCATCCCAGGGACATCAGCGTGGCCCTACAAGGGTGCTTGCACATCAGGGCCTTCTCCTTGCACGGTGTTATGGGGAGCCCTGTGATGTTTTGGTTGTGCCTACCCCAGATGCCCTAGCTTTTGTGGGTAAATAATCAGATGAGATCCTCCCGTCTCATCTGGGAAAGAAAAATATAAAATACAAAACCTAAAGCATGTCATTAGCTCTTGTGGTTGCAGGGAAAAGCTCAAGTGATTCTCCCAGGCTGAGAAAGCAGACAAAGGGAAAACAGACTGTGGTTATTGATTTTTGTTTCTAAAAGTCCACTCTTTCCCCACCACTGCCTTATGAGAGCCTGTGGCTGGGCAGAGGGGGATCCTGGCACCTGCTGAGGGATGGGCAGCAGTGTGGGTAGATGGCAGGGCACAGCTGTGGGACCAGGCTGAAGACTCCAGGAATGGCAGAAGGCTGGGGATGGTACATGATGTAGCCTCAAAGCGAGGAGCATTAATAAATGATCAGATTTTACGATCATGACAGGAAAGCTTACACTTCCAGCATTAAAATAAATAATGAAACATTTTTTTTTAGCTATTCTGGCTTATTTTCAGCACTTGCTGAATGGCTGATGCTTTCTTATGGTTGCTTACCCAGCACTCAGGAGCATCCTTTCAGATTTGGACCAATTAGCCCACACTCACTTTGACAAGCACTGCTACAACACAGGCACACGACTGCTGTACTGAGGCTCCTGTGCCAGCAAATCGATGGAGCCTTTTTTTGTTACCCTTGGGAAGTTGATAGCTCCATTTTTACGTGTCTGACACCAGGAAGGGTTTGCCAGTGGAGAAAGGAGATCCACACCTGGGCACGTGCTGCCTTTGCAGCCAGCATCTTACTGCCCCTGCAGAGGAACCCCACTGGCCTTGCCTGTGTTGGGCTCAAACGTGTTCCACCGCATCCCTCGTGGCAGCTTCCCAGCTGAGCAGCACAAATGTGTCCCAGCTTCGACATACTGTCACAGGGAGGAAACCAGCAGATGCAAAGGAAGCTGAATGGGCAAATGAATGTTAAAATAATTGGAGCCACCATTTCAGACTTGATGAATATGTTGCTCAAATTACAGCTCTGCCTTGAAAACAAAACAAAACAAAAGCCCTGATGAATGTAACATTAATTTAATAATAGTGAAACTTGTAAATAATGTAACGCTCATTTAAATGGTTGCTCTTGCAGTATCTCTTGAGAGGAGACTAAGAGACTTTATAATGCTGGGGCTGGGATGACACATGTTCTGTAAAATGTGATGTTTTGTTCATCAGCTCCCCCAAGAGCTGGCGGGGCAGTGGGGTCAGGGCCGAGGCACTCACAGGCAGTCCCCAGCCCTGCCACTGGCCACGCTGGTGCCCCCCTCCCCCTCGCCAGTCCCTTGGGTTTCCCCAGAACTGTCCTTCCTTGTGCCTGGGCAGTGGCATCTGCTCCAGGGCTCCCTCATCCTGGTGCCTGTCTCCCCCATCCCGCAGACATCTGCGACACCCACACACCTCAGACTTCTCTCCTCCTTTTGCCAAAGCATTTATTTTAACGTTTCTCTTATCCTTCACCTTCAACTACACTGCAGAATTAAATTCACAGAAAAGCAAAAAATGCAGTTCACGGCCAAGTCAATAAACACCATCAAACCCAGAGAAAATCAGAGCAGAGATACCCAGTTCCACTCTTTGTCCCTTCCATTTTTTTTAGTTGCCCTTTTTATTTCTCTTTTACTGCTGCAAGAGCCTATTACCAGCATCTACAACTTCCTTTCACCAAGGACCTCTGGGTTTTTCCTTGCCTGCTTCCTCTGCTTTATTTATTGACATACTCAATAATTTAGAGAAATCTTATTTTAAATGCACAGGGCAGAACTCACCCCCAGGTTTACAAAACAAATCCTGTCACATTTGGCAAACAGCTGCACACAGAAGGCAGACATCAAACATAAATATACCCAAATATGTAAATTCAAAGAATCAATAGATATGGCGTATTCTTTATTTTAATTTTTCATCCAGAAATAAAAGCTTATTGCTCTATTGATTTCCTTGCGGTAAGGATCATCCTACGAGACGTGATAAGCTTTCCTCCTGGATTGAAGGTCAGCCTGCTGCCACGAGGACTATTCTTACATGGCCAAAAATGCTTGACCAAGAGCTGATTTGCAAGGCTGGGCTCTAACCTCGTGTGACCAGTCTTCCTCCTCCTCCTCAGTGGAGGGGGCACCTCAGTGCCAGATATGGGAAGCCCTTAGACATGGGGCTTTCAGTGTGAGCCCCATGGCACTCAGTGTTCCCCAGCAAACACCTGGGGCCTGAGCTGGTCACACAGGGGGTGAGCCTGCAGACTGGCACCACCATCCATGTGTCCCCCAGTCTATACTGGTGCCACACACTCAATTTATTCTGCTCCAGTATGCTACTTGGAAGGCTCTCTCTCCTCTTTTATAGCCTGCAGTACACCTTTTTTTCAGCTCTCTGGTGCCCTCCATGTTACACAACCTCACAGTTGATCAGCGCTCTCCAGTCAACATCTGCCATCAAACTGCCCAGGTTTGTTTGTACATAATTGAGAAATAAATGTAAATGCATCAGGATGATTAAGATGTACACAGGTGGTGTCACCAGAAACAGGAAAAAAGAGTGAGCATTCAGTGTGTATGAGAGAGCAGCCCGTGCTGCTTCACACTGACTCATCCAGGGCTGTTAGCATCCAGACCATGCCAAAGGCAAAGAGGCTGCCTTGCAAAACCACTGGGCTGTGCCTCTGGGATTTCTTCATGCATTATCATTTTCATCTTGCTGCTGTTGGCTATAAAATAAATGTGTACATCAATACAGCAGTGGAAAGCAAGCGTCTGTTTTGAAGAGATGTTGGCATTGTTTTATAAATGTCAGCAACTGAACAGCAGTGGGCTCTGTCACCTGCTACTGCTTCTATCACTTCCCTTCTATTAAAAATACATATTGACAATAAAAGCTCTGGCTAAAAAAAAAGGCCCCTCCCTCCCCAGAAGAAAGACCTTACTCTGCTCTTCTTGGAAAATCTTTAAACATGTGCCCTGTGAAATGACCTTACACATCTTCTCCCCTCCTGTGAATGCCATTGAAGTGCCTCTTTTAAACCATGCAGTAAAAAGTGGGGCTCCTGTGAGTGGTTAAACAGCAGTGCTTCTCACAGCCACAGCAGCAGCAAATGTGTGAGCTTTCTAAAATACTGTATTTGTGCAGCCGCCCCGCTCCCGGCCAGGCTGTGCCGTGCCTGTCGGTGCACACATCTGCACAGCACACAGCCCCTGACCCTCCCCACGGGTGCTCTGTGCCCCTGGGCACACATGGGGCTTGTGCCACAGGCAGCAGGGATGGACACGGCCTGGATGTGAATGATCACACGTGACCAAGGCTCTATGGCTGGCACTGTTACTGTTTTACAATGGTATCGGTTTAAACTATTTTTTCCTTTTTGGTAGGTAGGCTAAGTTTTAATTGAAAATTATTTTCAAAAGCATTTATTTCCTTTCTACTTAATATAGGAGAGAGAATTTAGAAAAGCATCCCATAAAAGCAAATGGGTATCATTTCAGCAGTCCCTGCCTAAAACCTCACTGTTTGAGTTTCTGTCCCTTCTTTACTGCTTTCCTTCAGCAGGAGTCTTGAGGGAAGAAGGCCAGCGATGCTTACAGCACACTGCCCACTGGGCAATCCAGACTGTCACACATCTCTCAGGTTTGCAGTGGACATGCTGTAAAACACAATGGTCATGCCTGCAGTTTGCATCCCTTTACATCTCTGTATCAGGAACTGGAAAGCAGCAAGTTGCAATACCTTCACAGAGATCCCAAAGAAAGTACTTTGTTCAGGAACTCGAGCACATGAACGCTGCCATATAAATGTCAATCACCGTGAATCCTACACATTGGCCATTTGTAAACTATCCGACTGCAAGTCAAATTGTTTTATGGTTAGAGGAGCATTTAATGTACTATCAACAGTTTAAAGTTAGCATTTCATACTCAGAGTGATTAATGGCACCATATTGTATTTCAATTACTATGAGATAGTTCTCTGTAATAAACGATGACAATAATATTCACATTAAGTCAATAAAAAGCATCTCCAAAGTGTGATGTATACATGCCATTACCACAGCCCGATGTGAAAGCATCATACAAGTTACAACACTGATAACAGAAACCCCAGCACCCAAAGCCAGATGTCTGTGCCAGGCAGAGGCACTACCCTCTGCCTCAGGAATCTGCAGCACCTTCTCCATTGCTTCTGGGCACGACTTCGGGAGCTCCAGCCTGGGAGCCACTCAGATGGTGCCTGCAAGCATGGACATCCTACAGTCATTTCCTCAGCACTGCTACTGCTACACAACAGGTCACACCAAAGCCTTTCATCCTCTCTTTCTTCTTCCATGCGAAGCCTCATTAACTGAAAAGGGAAATGATTTTTTTCTCATAAACTTTTTAACCTGCTTGCTTGCTTTTTAATTGCTAGCTCTGATTTAAGTGCCCAAGAGCACACTGACTGAAAACAGGCAATTTCCTCAGCCTCACACCTAGAATAGTTTCCCATCATAAAGTGGAAAACGAAAAGAAAACCCCAAACTAAAAAAACAAAAAACAAAAAACCAAAACTAAAAAACCAACTAAACAACCCCCCTAAAAAACCACCACCAACAACAACAACCAAATAAAAAACCCAAACCCCCAAAACCTAAGAAAATATTTCATTTCAATAAACATTGAATTATTTTGCCTTGGCATTTCAACTTAATTTTGTTTCATTTGACTAAAATAAAAAGACACTTGGCTTAGATGTCAAAACATGACAGCACATATAAAAGAACAGATATGATATTAAATAATACCTAGAAAAAGATAACGATAAATTACTAACTGTTTTGAACAGTGTGTTTATAGTTAGCAAAAAATGTAGTAAAATGAGAAGGTGGGAGTAAATTTTTTTTTCATCATGGAAATCAAAACAAGACATTTCACCATTATCAAAACAAGAGAGAAACCCAAATAATTCACTTTGACTTTCCTGTGGAAAATTATGTCCAGATTGGCACATTCTCACGAAATGCTGCAATTAAAAAAACCCTGCGTGTTCTTCAGATGAAAATTCCCTTCTGCTGGGGACCTTCACAGCCACTGCTGGTGAAGGGCTTGGGAGAACAGGTATCTCTCATCACACCTGGTACCTTTGTCCCTCCAATTAAGGGTTTGCATCCCCTGCCTGAGACCCATACAGTCCCTCTGCTCAGTGGAGGCTCACCTCAACAGTGCCCCTGTTTCTAAGCTAAAAGATCAGCAAGTTTGTCTCCCACTCTGTGAAAAGCAAGGCTCACCCTTTGGTGCAACCCTGAGAAGCAATGAGCAATGCACCAATACCAGTAGTATTTCATAAAACTCTACAAGGAATTTTAAAAAATAATAAAAAAGGACAAAGGCGAGAGAGAAAGAGAAAACCATTTTTCTTTGTAGTTCAGCTTTAATGCACCTGGTATGAGGATTGCAGGAGTGAGAAAATCTCGGAGGGAGTCATTATCTGTAGATCACTGCCCGGGCAGACCCTAATGGCCTCTCCCAAGCTGTTAGAGGCAATTATTTCAATAAGCATTTGTCCTGCAATGAATGGCAAGACACATGGCAATGCCCGTCCAGCCTCCCTGCTGGTCTAGTGGGGAGGACACGGCCCCTGGGCGGCAGGTCCCGAGGCAACCCCCCTACCTGGCCTCCTCAGCCCCTGGCCTCCTCACTGGCTCTGGACTGTGCCAGTGCCTGTTGCAGGGCTGCCTGTGCAGCTGGACCCGTGGTGGCCAGTGTCCCTCTGAGACTGGGTGGCCGCAGCTGCCAGCCATGGGCACGTCTCTTCTGCAGCCCTGCTCTCCACTAACATGCTCTGCAAAGCACGGCTCAGCTGCCCCACACCCTGCACAGCCACAGCCCCACACCACAGACTGTGCTGTTTTATAAATCCCTGACCAGTGGCTTTTACTAACAAGGCCTGGCTAGAGCTCCCAGCATTGCCTCCCCGTGCTGCAGCAGCCAAGGGTCCTGCAAAGACACACGGGGTGACCATGTGGGCTAGGCTGGGGATCACAGTTGCACTGAAACCCTCCCACAGTGCCAGCTTCTCTGGGGGCTCAGGGAATCTTCACCCACTTTCCTGCAGCCAGCAGGAGCTGCGTCTGGGGGCACGCTCTGTGTCAGCCCTAAGGATCAACTCATTCAGCATCTGCAAGATCATTTTATCAACTGTTTACTCTGCTCTGAAGAAGAAAATAGCAGTTGCTTCAACAAGCCTCTATTAAGGGATTTCTTTCCAAAGACTTCTTTTATTTGTACTCTTAGACTTTTCTACCAGCTTGTCTAAAGCAGGAACAAAACATGCATGACAAATACAGGGCCGTAAGCCCTGACACACACTCTGTCCAAGTCCAGTTTAAAGTGGAAATTACCGGTGGAAAACAAAGAAACCTCCATAGTTTATCAGTCCTAATCCCATTAATGCTAATAATATAGGTTACTAATAATAGTATGCAGCTCTCTTTGACACAAATCAAGCTTGTACAGCTTAATGTACAGCTGAGAGATGGAGGCAGACGTAGCAGTAAAACACAAGTTGAGTGTCCAGGTCAAACCAGGCCATGTCCTGATCACGCCACCCCTTGCTTTTCAAGTTTCACATTATTCATTTCTTGAAACACATGTTCCTACTTAAGCCAATGGGAAATTTGCCATTGACTTCAAACAGACCCAGAGTGAGCTCCTGCAGCAGTTGCCCTTCTTAAGGAGAAGGGCTGTGCATCCCCAGTTTTGGCAAGGCATGAGCAATCCTGCTGGCTTATAAAATCACACTTAACACCGCAAGTGCTGGTTGAAAGTTTTTTTGGGAATACTCTGCTAACCTTCATCATGGCAACTTAATGAAAACCACTTCTGAATTTGTGCAGAATTCAGCAAACAGGTTAATAAAAATTATTTTAAAATGCATATACGCATGCTGTAGTGAGTCTGCCCAGAAAGGGATTTGTCATGGTTTCTCAGGACACTCTCTGCAGCAGAACTACATGCTTGAAAAATGCAAGAGGGCAGAGGTTCAGCCCCCACAGTTGGTCTCCCTGGGTGGCCCCTGGTGAACTGGAGGGTGGAGGAACCAAAGGGTGGAAAGTTTGTGGCCAATACTTTTCCTTCTTACCCGAACAGGACAGGGGTCATTTGCCACCAGAGTGGTACTGACAGCAAGGGCAGGGCAGCACTGTATGTCACCCATCCAGGCCAGGAAAGCCCTTGAGACACCCCTGTCAAAAACTCAGTGATGTCTTTGTGTGCTACCACAAAGAAAAAGTGATGTCAGAGACTGAGGCAGCCGCTGAGCTGGCTCGCCTGCTTCCAAGAATCTGTAAGAGTTTCTGGAGAGACATGTCTCCCTCACCCTTTGCTCCTCCAAAGCTCTGTATCTCTGTCTCTCAACTCCTGGTTTTGGAAATCAGCAGGGATCCATCCGGCATGAAAAGCACCTGCCTGGCAAAGCTCTGGCAGGAATAATGAGACCCAGCCTCTCTACACTTGGCTACCCACAAACCAGCTCTCAAGGCAGAGTGTTGCAGAACAAGACTCAGATTTTCTTGGCTACCTTTTTTACTTTGTCACCTGTATAAGCTCTTAATTTCTTTCCTGAGAACAAGTTCTCAGCTCAGCTTCTGCAGGCAAATTCCACTTTATAAAATTATTTCCCCCAGTCCTTATAAAATAATCTCATAACATTCCCTGTGGCTTTACCAGTAATAACAGTTACACACTGTCAGCAGGAATTGCTATGGGTACAAAGGGCAAGGATGACAAACTGCTGGCCTCCTGCTGAGCACTGTCCCAGAAGAAAGGACAGGCCAACAGAGCTTCCTCAACTACCAAACCAAGTCAGGCAGCCAGGAATCTTCTCCAGACAGAGAGAGCTCAGAGGGAATCAGGTGTGATAGCCACTGTGTATTAATCTGCAATTTGAGAGGATATGGGTTTCTTTCTGGGTTCTGACTATTTGTCACTTTGGACTAAGCTTTGTCTCACTTATGTTTAACCCATGAACTCTTGTGTTCCTCAACCAATGCCCCAGGAATAATGGAGTGCTCTTGGAGTTACTGCCTTTTTTCCAGCAGACAGGTATCTGTCTCACACAGCAATGCAGTATTCCAGAGGCTGAATGAGTATGAGATGATCTGCTAAGTGCTGCTCATGCTACAGACAGAGCCATGTAGACCCTCAAGGGAAATCAAAGCCAAGACACAAAGATTGTAGTGGGAGAGAAGCCCAAAGACCGACTCTCTCTCTTGAACAATATCTGCTTTCCTTTCAGCAGTTCACAGTTGCCCAGCAGACAAGGACTGAGCCCCCAGCAGAGTTCATTTGTGAGGAATTTTTTTTTACAGGTTATGTGTTGCAAGGCCTTGTTCAAAGGTCCCTCTTCAAGCAGGATGGAAGTGCAGAGAGCGAGAAGTCCTGAAGATGCAGCTGCTGTTGGGATGGGAAGAGGCTGCCCAAGGGAAAAGATGTTTCCGTCTTTTTCATAACAGGTGTCCCCAGTGAGATGCTCTTTAGAGGGGGAAATGCTGTGGTAGCCAGGTGATGCTCCTGTGGCATGCCAGCAGAGCTGGCAAGCACAACTCATAAAGCAGAGCAGAGTTTGACTGCAGTATCTTTGTGTGAATCCTGGCCATTGCTGTGCCAAGCCAGGTACTTTACTCTTCATGCACTTCTGTGGGGGAACATGACAAGCTGGCCAGCAGGTGAGCAGCACAGGCTTGCTTCCCTGCATGCCAACATTTCCTTATTAATTCACGCATCCGCACTTGACTGTGAGAGCCACACCTTCAGCAGCTTCTCGTATGAACAGGACTAAAGGGAAACCCCAAGAGGATGTGAAAACAGAACTGAGTCTTGCAGCTTCCAGCCAAAGACAGGCTTTGCTCTTAATGCATTGCATCTCCTTCCTCTGCAAAAAGTCTAGGGAGAAACCCCCAGCGATGCTGCTCTAAGCTTGTTTCCAGAGAACCTTCTTCTTCCCACAGGCCTCACGTGCTGTGGGTGTTTTCTGCAGTGCTGCAGTAGAGCTGTGCACAGCAGGCCCCCTCTTGCTGTGTATGCTACCTCTGCTGTGATTTCAGCTCTTCTTAACAGAGCTCTTGCTGGCTAAAGCCAAGTCAAACCAACATTTGTCCAGAGTAATATGTGTAATAACATAAACCAGTCCCCAGTTACCATCTACTGAACCATGCCAATGTTCTCATATATTATTGTAAGACTTCCTATAAGCTGCCAGAGTGTGATGTGGCCCATTCAGTAAAAGGGCACCAACTCAGAGATGCAGCACACAAGTGTGTCTGCTGACAGCTGCACAGCATCTCCCAAGGCTGCTCAGACCCTCAGCCCAGGCCACTCTCCAGCAGCACCACTGCACAGCAACAGCAGCCCAGAAGGTCTGCAGAGTGGACACCTCACGTGGAAGCTGTAGGAGTCCAGCCTGAACTTGAGACTCAGAGGGCTTCCTTGCAGCTCATTATTATTTATTATTTGTACTGTAGAAGCACCTGAGAGCTTACTAATATGATCAGAGACTGTTTATGTCAAGTGCTGAACACCAACAGAATAGCAATGATAACTGCCCTTGCCAAGAGGTTTAGAAACCTTCACTTTGGGCAGAAGGGAGGACTTGAAAGACAGCAGAGAGAGTTGTTAGATCCAGTTAGGTTCTGAGCTCTTGGTGGGACACAAAGGAAATTGCATTTCCCACTGGTTCCACTGGGGTTGCACCTCTCTGCTTCTGGAAGCTTTGCCCCACCATCATACATACACAACCACAGTGCTCTTCTTCAGCATGGCTTTGTGTCCTGGATTTGAAAACTGGGAAACAGAGACTGATCCTAATGCAAACAGCCACAGCCATAAGGTAAAAATTATCACAAGAAATACAAAAACCCTAGAGCACAAGAACAAACCACAGCAGATGAAGACTCCTTCTCCACAATGGAAATTCAATCCTGTTACACGCTGAGCATGCTCGCTGCCTTTTCAGGACAGAGGGTCAAAGAAATCCATGACAGATCTGGATCAGACCCATTCAACTATGATTTCTAAATTTCCCTTGAAACATCAGGCTTGCTTTTTTTTTTCCTCAGCCCAGAGAACTCAGCTGGATAGTGCTTCTGGTTCAGGATGGCATGTTGTGTTTTCCCATCAAGCATCTTCTGCGTCTGGTGAATGATCAATTTGCAAAGTCCACTGAGACTTTTGGGTGCCCTAAGCTATGATTTTGGGTTAGACCTATTCCATCTCTAATCCTGGAGAGCGCTCATTAGCTGCCCTGCAATTAAGCCCATTGCAATGTCCACAAGGCACTGATTTGAAAGAGAAGCTACATGTTTTCCAGAAGGAGAGGAAGCATAGGAGCCTGCTGTGTCATAGTCTCGTGTGCCCTTCTGTTGCTGAAGATGTGGGGAACAGCTTGTGACTCACGAGAGGCCAGGAGGCACCTCCACCCACTCATGCCCAGCACAGAGATGCCACCACCCTGTTTCAGTCCTGTCCAGGCAGACTCAAGTGCCACGGATGGCCCCAGCATGGAGACAGGAAGGAAAAAACCTCTGTTCCCTGTGTCTTGGGCTGCACCTGCCAGAAGGAACAATGAAATACTGAACAACCCTCCATGTCACTGAAATGTTGCTGTGCAGGCATGGGGCCAACAGCATTGACCTTTCTCCAGGAACACGTGGTCTGAAGGAGATGAGAGGTTGGGAAGGAGTGAGGTATCCAGCTGGAGGAGGAACTGAGGATTTCTGGGGCCTACAGAGACGTGCTTCACTGTAGGAAAGGAAGTTGTCTCCCTTTTTGCTGCTTCATGCTTGTTTGGATTTTGTTTCTCATCAGATGTGGACATGGATAAGATGTGCAGACACACCGGAGTATCGGCAACGCTGAACAGCAGGGTCACCTTTGAGCTCTTCCCCTGTGCCTCTGACAGCCATAAACCACCACCACAAACCCTCTGCTTCCCCAGTAGCAGCTTTCTGCATCCACTTCTGGAGAAGCTGAACTGCAAATCCAAGCATGCTCCGGTGCATTTATCAGTACTTTTCCCCCTCTTTGCTCTTTGCAAGACTTTACAACCAATGGTAACCTGAACCCTACCAACCTGCAGGCACAACCTCTTCCTCTCCAGAAGGGACACAGCCTGAAGAATCAACACCTCTGAACGATGCTGTCACAGGCTCTAAGCACAGCAAAGCTGTATTAGCTGGTCTGAGATGGGGGAGAGGAAGAGATGCAGCTGGCAGCCTAAACACAAATGTGATGGTAGAAGAAACTGGTAGCCTGGACACCTGGACCAATCTGTCCCTGCAGGAGAAAGTGCTTTAGCACTTTTGTTGACTATGCAGAAGGCCTTAGGGTTTACAATTGTATCATGAGCTGTGTACAGAGTAATTCAGGGTAGCTGTTGAAACATCATTGGTACCAAAGGTGTATTCAGTGAAATGTTTACAGTATGAATTCATATACTCCCTGATTGCTTTATGGCATCTTCTCTCTGCCCAAGCCAAAGCAAAGAAACACAAAATCAACACCCAAAAGCTACCTGCAAATCAGCCTTCTCTGGTGAGTCCTCACTAAGCATCTCTTGCCATTGTTTCTGGGGCAGTGAGGACACAAATGTCACAAGGGAAAGCAATCAGAATAACCAAAATTGTGCGCCTGTGCACACCAGTGCCTTGCAGGGACCCAGCAAAGTGCTGGGAGTGATTTTGCACTCCTTACTTGGAGAGGATAGAAAACGTTGTTGCCAGAGGACCTATGGCAGACTTTGATAAATTCAAGCTTCTCAGAGAAAACAGTTAAGATACCTTTCCTCTTTCTCTTGAAGAGCAGAAGGAGCAGGGAAATATTTTCTTTCTTTCTTTTTACTAGGACTAACTGCTCTCATTTGCCCCTTAATGTAAAAAATGTAACCACTTCCCCTTTCCAGGTGCCAAAGAGCACTAGTGCTATAGCACAACCAGCCATACCACTTCCCTGCATCTTCCTGACATTTCAGCAAGTCACAGGAATGATGAAGTCTTCTCCTCATGCAAACTATTTTCTTTACCTGTTATGGGACAAATCTGTGCTCTGGCTGAAATACTCCCTTACTCCCTGCAGGTCCAGCCTGCTCCCTTTGCCTGAATTTTTGTGTAGTCCTCTATGCCCTTGAGCCCAGCTGTGTAGCAGTGGGGAGATATGGCTCCTCCTCCACATCTGATTGCGTTGCTCTCTGTGATGGGTGGTGTGGTGGGCCAGAGCAGGGAAAGCGGCGATCTGCCAGGAGAAAGGTCACTACAGCCTGGGAAGAGAGCTTGGCAGAAATCGCCCTCCGTTACCTCTGGGTTAGCACAGGTAGATGCCACCTCCGGTGCCGGACTCAGTTTTATACCCAGTGTACCACCACGTTCTTTTTTTGTCCAGGCTTTCCTGCTTCTGCCAAGTGACAACCCCATTCTGCTTTCTCGACTGACCTCCAAAGCAGAGTATCTGAGACAATAAAAATGCAATGTCTGCCTGGAAACCACCCCAGGCAAGCGGCCAGATCTGTAGCCCAGCTCTTCACCTCAAGGCTCACAGCCAAAATCCTGCCCTCAGACACAATTCCTCCTGAAGCCAGCCAGAGAAGCAGAGCAGCATCTGCTCATCAGATCTGGCTACCAGTTACAGTGCAGCCTGGGCACAGTCTGGGCTCTTTGCTGGTGTAGAGCAGCTGAGCTCCACAACTGAGAACAACCTCCTCCATGAGGGTAGAAAGCTGGCAGTTCCTACAGGGCATGCTTTCAGCAGCAAGTTCAGGATAAGATAGACAACTAGAAAGATTTTAATTGATTCAAATGAGAGCTTCTCAGTGGCAAGCAGAGGTGATTATCAAGCAGAGAGAACTCCAGGGCTGCCTGTAGTAGCTTTGCAGTAAACCAAGGCACGAGCAACCCATAGTTTGCACAGGCCAGGCTAGAGGGGAGCTTGGATATCAGACCACTAACATTTCTTCACATTAAAATTGTCGTTATGCTAAACAAGGTCAGAAATAAAGCACCAAAATGTTTTTCAGCTATGGGAATTAATTGAATAGAATTCAAAGACAAAAAGCTTAAGACATTTAGATATTTAAGTAGCTGAGAGCATAAACCTTCACTGCTTTTGTCCTTTACTTCTCTGCCTAGGTCAGAAAAAGCCTCTGCATATGCATTCGGCCTTGTTCTGACAAGCTGTTAAGGATAAATGCTTACAGACAGCTTTTTCTGAAACAGGTATTTCTTGTGTAACCCTCTCAGTACAGGAGCGTGCTACGATACCCAAGTGCTGCTTCTTTCCACAGCCGACCACCTTCGTCAAGTTCTCTCCTCTACAGTCTTTAAAAGTTTTCCTTTCCCAAGGTGCCCAGGAAAGTTGTTGCTTTGCCAGATTGAGGCATGCTTGGAATGGGTAACGATGGTCTGCAAGACCTCTCCAGCAGTGCTTGCTGCACTAACCTTCCCTCTCATCTTCCCACTAACACATACATTTACGCATTTATGGGTATATTTATGAGAAAGAGTAGCTTATTATTCATGTCCAGCCTCACACACAGCTTCTCTGCTAAGCTGAAGATGCCAGGAATGATCCTGTTTGAGACAACCTATGGCTCCCCAGGTGAAGGCTGGGGATGGCATCATTTTCACAAGCAGCTCACAGGAGACATTCAACTTCAAGGGAGCTGCCCCTGGACCATCCAGACCTCCAGCCTCAGGTCAGCACCTGAGCAACAGCTCCTGCAAGTCATCCTGCTGTTTCTTCAATGCAACCACAGAGGGTTTTTGCAGTGGTGAGACCATTTATTTGAGAAAATTGCCTGTGTCCAGTTCTTTCCCAATTACTGCAGTTCTTCACCAACAGCTTCATTTCCCCTTTTCCCTCTACATTTTGACTCCTCAGACTAGAGATATGCTTACTCTGCCTCATTCTTCTTCACAGCACCTACAAGAACTGGGATTGGTGCAGCCATTATCTGGGCTTTCTGTAGAGGTTTAGTCTGACAAGCCTTCTTCATATACAGTTTTCAAAATTGTTAACATGGACCCAGGCCCGTGGAAGACAATTTGTCTTCAGTGCCAAGAAACAAAACATACCATGAACTAATCAGCACTGATGAATTCTCACACTTTCACATTAGTCTGACTGGCACACCTGGGAAGAGAAGAATCTATGCTAGTGGCATTGCACCAATTAATGCCAGCCAAGGCCTGGCCCTGGCACGCTCATCCAGGTGCAAAGGACAGAGAAGAGCGAGAAGAGATATCTTATCATGGCAAGGGAAGTGCGATGCCACTGCTCTATAAGGAGATAGTTTAGCAATCCCTGGCAGCATCTGCCTGCCCTGGTGCCCAGTCCAACTTACAGTGCCAACAGCCCAACCATCAAAGGGCACCAGAGGCACCTTCATCCTGCAGCCTGGTGGCCAGACACAACCCTGGCAATGCAACCGATGGGACCATAGGGCCCTCTGAATTTGAGAGCAACAAAGAGAACATATTTCTTCTATTACTGGAAGCCCCTCCCAACCCCCATCATCTTCAAATGAGCACACTCAGTTCTGCAATCCTTCCAAAAGCAGAAATGCAACTGTGCCCGGTGCCAGAGCGATTTTGGGGAAGCTCTGCGCCACACTAGCCATTTAAGGTCAAACAGCTCATTAGCCAACCCAAACTAGCACTCAGAGAGGGCTCAGCTCGCATCTCAGCCTGATTAAATAGTATGATAGATGCCTTAGTAAGCACACGTGCATTTCTGGGGACGGCCCGGCTGGATTGGCACTCAGAAGCCGGGCTCCTGCGCTCTGCCCACACAGGCACGGTGCACATGCTTCTGCTGCTGCCGGCTCCTACGCAGGGTGTATTCCCACTCCTACTCCTTCCAACACCCTCATAAGCCGCGCATCCTTCCCCGGCCATCTGTGAGTGGTCGGGCCATCCTCAGCCCCGGGAACTCGAGCACGAGAGGCTGGAGAGAGGCAGAGGGGTGCACACAGTGCGAGAAAGGCAGGAGGGCTCGGCAGGCACCGCCTGCGGGGCAGCCCCGGGCCGGGCCGCGGCTCGCCCGGCGCCCCCAGCCCG
>WBNO01023405.1:0-115340 GCA_013400575.1 Peucedramus taeniatus | reverse complement strand
CGGTGCGGCGGCCGCGGGGTGCTCGGTGCGCGCCGGCGCCGCTCGTCCTCCTCGGCCCGGCCCCCGAACCTCGCCGTCCCTCCGCGCTGATCCTCTTTCTCTCTCTCTCTCTCTTTTTTTAAAGTGTGACTGAAACAAAACAAAGCCAAAGGGACGCTGGATCTATCATTGGTTGATTTTCCTCCTCCTTTTTTTTTTTATGACCAAAAACAACCCCCCACCCGAGCAAACAAATACACACAAAAGCAGAAAGAAAGGGTCTTGCTCAGCAGCAGCATGGATGTCTTGGCTAGTTATAGTATATTCCAGGAACTCCAGCTTGTCCACGACACCGGCTACTTCTCAGCTTTGCCATCCTTGGAGGAAAACTGGCAGCAGGTGAATCATTTAAATTACTCCTGTAAATCTCTTAAGCGCAGACAGTCGATGCATTGAGGCTGCATTTCTGACTTTATTTTATTTTTGTTCTTTAATTCAGGGTTGGGTTTTTTGGTGGTTTTTTTATGTTTTTCTTTTTTCTTTTTTTTTCTTTTTTTCTTTTTTTTTTTGCCGCGTGGGTAGACCTTTAAATCTCTTTATTTTTTACCGTGACAAACTGAGCAGTCCATTCAAATCTGTCTGCCTTCAGTCCTTTCTGAGCACACCCGACAGTACCTGAGATCCGGTGGCATTCTTCAGGGTTTTGTTTTTATGATGACTACTATTTATTTCATTTTTGAGCTTAGATTTTTTATTTTGTTTTGTTCTTTTAAACAAGCCTACCCACTTCTAGCCAGTGCTGACAACTGGCAGCTGGTGGAAATGGAATAGATCATTCTTATTTTCAGGTAATTAGTATGTGTCAATTCAAATCGTAGCTTAAGTCGGAGGTGGAGGGTGGGCAGGTGTGTGGACGCACTAGCAAAAGCTTTAAGGCTGAGTTCAGTAACTAGGAATGTGACTTATTTTTCTTTTTTTCTTCCCTTTTTTTCTTGGAAGATGAGTAGAAACGCACACTTCTTGCTGTCTTGAAACAATGACGCCTTAGGCTGGTTCCAGTAAGCCAGTGTGTTTTGAGGCACTGTAGGGTTAATATGCAGACAGAATAAAGATAAAGATGGAAATCAATTATTGTAAATGCATTACAATGATGACTGGTAGCATGAATACAAGTAAGACCAAGGGGAAGAGTAGGTTACAGAGAAGAGCTGTATAAAATACACCATGAACCCAGTTGTTAACTGTAAATAGTTATCAGCTGGGATATTGAGGGAAAGGGAAAGACAGCATTTCTATTTACGACCAAACGTTGTGAGGTAGTCCTGTTTCTTGATGTGATTTTTCTGGCGGAGGTGATACACCAGGTGAAATTCTGGAAACTGGTGTCTCTTTAAAAGAAAAAAAAAACATCTGCTGGTGGGTAGAAATAGTGGAGTGTGGCTGGGATGACATGTGGTGCTATTGCAGCGCACGGACCCGTGGCACTATCAGTGTGAGAATAACGAGCCACAGGATTTCATCTTGCCAGCCTTCACCTGAGTCTTGGCTAGTGTAAGGGTAGCCTGTCAGTTTTGGGATGTTCATTTAATTTTTCCTTAGAAGTGTGTATGGGTAGAAATGTGGATGGCAGAGCTTCTGGGGAGTACTGGGGCTGTAGCATTGTCAGCCAGCTGGACCTGGGCTGGATCTTCAAAGGTTTACCCATAGTAAAATCATTTTGGCTTCAGCTTTGTATCTGTGTGCACACAAAGCAGAGGTTCTTTGTCAGCTACAGGGTGAACACATTCAGGGTTTATTTTGCAAAATGACCGAACCAACTTTGCTTTATCCTCCAAGGGGGAGGGGATGCTTTTTGTTATTAATATTCAGCACACACATCCGTGATGGTCACATCTGCTTTCCTTTTATATTTTTAACATGCTAATTAAACTGAAGAGGTTAATATAATTTAATTTAAAAAATATTTCATAGCATCGTTGTTGGATCGGTTGCATATTACTAACAGTCCAAGCAGTCCAAAGCGACATAGTGTGTTGACATAGCCAGCATGCTTCAGGCAGTGCTGCGAGTGATACTCTGTCTCCTTCTGCCTTCTTTTATGTGTGGAAGAGCAGCAGTTTGTTTTATGCAATAGCAAGTACCTACCCAATCCTACTGTTACCATTGCAGAATTTAAAGTCATGCTCCTGGTTAAACCCCATTGATTCCCCACGTATGTTAAAAAGAGAAGCTGAAAATAATTTGCTACGTTTTCCCTTATTTCCTCTGAAATCCTGCAACCAGTGCCCAATGTTTCATAATGCATCCTGTATTTACGGTTTGTTCCCCTGTTGCTGCCTGGGCTCTCCTTGCAAACAACAGGCAGCAAAACTGATGTGTCAGTGGTGGGAGCAGCTGAAGCTGGCTGTGCAGAGACCGTGCTGTTACACAAGCTTGGCAGACCCACTGACACAGAGACCCCAATTTAATTCTTCTGAATCACTTGCAATGTTATCACCTATTGGGGATTTACTTATTTTAGGCAAACTGTAGCAACTTTGAGACAAAGAATGTGTGTGTTTCTAAAGTATCCTTTAAAACTAAAGGCTATAGTTGAGACTCCGGGGAAGAGAGCTGACAGGGTAGTGACTGATTCCTGTGGGATGTGTCAGGAGTGGGAAACAGCAGCTTTAATTTTGAGTAAAAACACTTGAACAATTCTTGCCTCTGCTCTAATGGTGCTACAGAGGCTCCAGGGCAGTGCTTCTCCCAGCAGCAGAGCAGCGCCCCAGGGGATTACTTCAGTCTCTTAAAAAGGCTCGGGTTGAGGGGGAAAATAAATGTGTGGGTTAAGAGCAAGCTTCTTGATCACATTGTGAGCGCCAGTTTTTGATTAGCAGCTACTAGTGTGTGATGTGCAGAGGTTAGTCAGTGCCAGGTCCTGCTCTGACAAACGATGCTTACTGTGATACTGTGAAAGATGCACCTGCCCCACTGAAAATCAGAGCATGCCTTGGGGTGAAAGTGTTGACACAGTCCCGTCTTCCTTTTCTCCTGAGCCTGGAAAACAGTCTGGTAGCTGCTGGCTGAGGAATATACAGCTGGGCCAGTTGCTCGGATTGTGAAACACCCATTACTCACAGAGGGCACTGACAGCCCAGGCAGGTTGGTAAATGCTTGCACACAGTCAGCTGATCTCCCGTTTTTCCTTCCCACTGCTAGAGGAACGTGAGCAAGTTTGGTATCTGCGCTTTTGACAATTAGTGTTGGAGTTGAATGAGTGCAACCCAGCAATATGTACAAAACAAACAGATTTTGTGTAGGAACAAATTGTCTCCTTTTGTGTAGGTTTCTGTTTTAGAAGACAAAAATGCAAACAAAGAAACCCGTATTACACCCTGGACATAGTTTGCATTGTGGAAGTGGAAATACCTGAAGTGGAAGCTGGAAATAAACCTGTGATGTGTTTGATGTGTCTTTAAAACACAGATTGGGAAGGGAGAGCTTGATTTTTAGGCAACAAAAGCTGAGCTCCTCTCTGAGCTTTGGGTTTACTCCTTCAGGCAAAACACTTTTGAGGTGAGGAGGATTTTTCTTGGCGTAGGAATGTCAGAATCTAATGAGTAATCAATAGCACAATTTCATCAGAGAAGTTTGTTTAGCTTTTCCAGCAGTGTTGAGCCTCCATGGCACTGAAGAGGGATGAAAGAGGTGGGCTGTGTGCATTGGGAAATGAGTCGTTTGCTCTAAGTCAGCTGGCTCATACCTCGTGTTTCTGCCTGCTGCTTCATCCTGACTCTGACTGAACCGTCCTAGTTCTCTCCGTCCCTGCGAGCTGACTCTGCAGTTCAGGACCAGGCTGGGGGGAGATTTCAGCACCTGCATGGCTGCTGTGCTGCTGCAGGAGGACCTCTGGCCACATATGCCATTGCTCTGGGGTGGCTGTCTCATGTGGCATCCCTGAGATTGGAACCAGACTGCTGGGAGAGGCGGCACGAGGCTGAACAGCACCTCGTTACTCTGCAGAGGAAGGAAGTGGGTAGGAGGATGTTTTTGAGGGAGATAACTTAGGAGCACAGCCTGTGCAGCTGCACATGGTCCCACTTTGTGTGCCAGGCTGCAGAGAGGGGGAGAGCGGGGCTGAGAATTTGGAAGGGGTGGACATGGGGCTTCCCTCTGTTCTTCCTGCTGGGCCTTCACAATGCCATTTAGGGGGGCATTGAAAGATCAGGGTGCAGAAGGCATCTTTTGTAATCAGATATGCCTCTTCCTAGGGGTGACAATTTAGACATCCCTATTGTCCTTCTCTGTAGGCCCCTTGGTGGACTCAGAACTCACTGTCCTATTGTGAAAGAGGGGTCTGATCAGGATGTTTTGGGGCTGTCTTCATGGGGAGTGTAGGGCAGTGCTAGCATGGCAGTTCCCATAATGTCAGAATATGGGAGCACAAAGAGCAGGTGGATGCACAGAGTCATCCTGTGGAGCTGATGCAGCTGTATAAAACCAGCAGGGCTTAGGTGCCAAACCCTGCTTTATTCTGGAGGAGATAGCCTTTCCCACATGTGTCAGCAGGCAGCACAGGTCTAATTGGCTGGCAGAAGTGGAAATGGCATTATATTGTTTGCTGATAACCACTGCCTGATAACATTTCCTTTTGCCTTGGCTGACCCAGCTGCTCTCAGCTGCAGCAAACAATGATCCTTTCAAGAAAGATGCACATTTCCTGTAAAGCATAGGATCGAGGAAGCCTTTGTTTTTCTGTTGATCCTTTCATATAGCCTTCTTTGCCTGTTTTTAATCAATTCTTCAAGCCTCAGTTTCCCTTTTTCTGAAGTGACAACAGCAATGCTAAGGCTTAATGGTTTTTATGGAGCTCATTTTGACTCATCCTGGAAGAGGGCTTTGAGATCCCTGTGCTACGTGAGAGCAGAGTATCCCAAGGTGACTAATCTAGTAGAATTCTTATATCTTAATGCTGACTTTTGCTTGGCAGACAGGGTCATTTTCAGGCCTATAGGAAAAATTTCCACTCCTATTGGAAAGGAATAAATCACACTGAAGAACATTCCTGCCTCCCCATCGTCTCCATTGTTCTAGTTTAATGGCATAGTTGGCCACTACATAAACTAAACCATCTCTTTTAATATTGCTATTTCATCTTGGTTCCAGTCACAGTGTAACACATTTCTTAAGTGCTTATAGTACATCATGCCTCTTGGGAATAACTTTCAGAAATGGTTGACTTCCAAGAACAGCCACATGTGTAATGCAGTGTATTTCAGACTCTGAACGCCACTCCATTTATACCTGCAGTCCCTTTGCTTGCTCTGTGTGCTGAAAGCATGCTCCTGTCACCTTACAGAAAGAGATGGACAAAGAGAGGAAAGACAAACTTGAAATTGCTCTCTCTGTTGTTACATGATTTCTTAATTATAGGGTCTGTTGTTAAAAGTGATTATTTCTTGGCATTCTGAAAGCATAGAGTCCTTCAATCCACGTTACAGGTCTTAAAATAGCAGATTATGTGAATGACTTGTATCAAGTGATTTTGAAATGGGGTAAATACCTTTAAGCAATGCACAATCATAATGTGAGTACTCAGCTAGAAAATATTTTCTCTTACTTGTTTGGGATGCTTAAATCTACCATTCCCCAAGCCTGTACATTTCTGTATGTCCTACTGAATAGGCAGTGCATAAATTAGAATAGGCTGTGTGAAAATCATGACACAGTCTGCAGCGTGGTACTTCCACGTAGAAATGGCAGAAGGTTTTCAGTTCCAGATAGTAATTTAATACTTAAGCTTTCCAAGGTTGAGGCAAATGGTATCTTCTGGATATTGTTGGGGGATTTTTTGAGGCTTTGTCAAATCATTCTTCACTGAGAAACATCCAGTGTGTTGTTTCTCCATTCTGAGTTAGGAAACATAGGGAAGCAAGAAGGAATCTGCTTCTCTTTGATTGTAGCTGCATGTGAACAACCTTGATTGCAGTTGTCCTAAAGAAACAAAGGGATTTTGCTCACTGACTGAGCAATACTGCTGTTTAGTACATTAAGCAATGGGTTAGTAGTACACCTCATCTCCTATCAAGTTTGTCACATTTTCCAGAGGGAAAGAAAAACTGTAGACTTTTGATCATCATGCTCAAAACCTCACTAAAAGTTACACTCAGGCATTGGTAATTGATGGTGGTTTTCTTTTTTGATGCTAAACCTGAATTTTTGGAGAGTTAATAAAGGTGTTTTCAAGAGTAGTGCTGAGTTCCTCTTTCTGCTTCCCTGGACTCTCAAGTGCCTCCTGTCCATTCCCTACATTTACAATGTCCCCACAGTTTCCAAACTCCTGGCAGCACTCAGGAGCTGGGAGTGCCATTTTGTGGTGTCTTTTAGACTGACATTGCAGGAATCACTCACCTGAATTACTGAATTTCTTCTCCCCACATGTCCTTTTTGTACTATGGGTGCTTCTGCCTTGGTCAAAATTAGTGTGGATTCACTCAAACTACAGAGTTCAGTGAATTTTGTAGCAAGCAAACACAACAAACCTGCCAGGAAAAGAGCTTCCTCCCAACATTGCCACTGTGAGTTAAAAAACTGTTCCTGCTTCACAAGACACTGAGATGGTCTTTAAAGTCGCAGACCTTTCATTTTTTAATTTGGTATTCTTTATACTTTCTTTGCATTTGAGCCGCTAAAGATTTGTTTTGTTGTCTTTTGTTATAAAAAAAAATCCCGGACAACCTGGGATTTCTAACTCATAGTTGATTCCAGCAGCATTGAGAAAATGAAAGTAAGTGGCATTTATAGGTGTGTACATCAGAAAAAGCTTATATATTGCTTTGGTCACCTGGCTGTATTTAGCATTCCTGCTCTGGCAGCAGCTGGTGAGGAAGACTGTTGGCTGCTCAGGTTGTTAGGCTGCCTGTGAGTTCATGTTTCAGCCTTCATGCTCAAAGATAGTTAGACATCTTGGATTTAATCAGGACACCAAACCTTTGCTTCTCAGTTCTTCAGTTACAAGATGCATTGGCAGCTCTTGTGTTCTGATCTGCTGCTGTGGGGATTCCTGTTCCAGGTGTGTGGTGCTTAGGCACAGTGACTGGGGCGGGGGAGGGTTGTGTGAGGCCATGGGGACATGGGCAATCAGCCCCTCTGGAGCTGGGGGCCCGGATCCTGCCACACCAGCTGCCAGGACAGGCCATGGGGACATGGGCAATCAGCCCCTCTGGGGCTGGGGGCCCGGATCCTGCCAGGACAGCTCCTGTGCAGAGAAGCCATCAGTGGGGTGTGGCGTTGCCTCTATGAAAAAATCAAAAGAAGATGCTGAAAGGTAAGCTTAAGTGCCTCTTCCCAGAGGTCTGGGTTGTCTTTGTGACAACCTGTGCATGGCACTGATTTGACCCTTCTCAAGTTTTTAATAGGGGCTGGAGTTGAGTGTAGGATGGTTGGGCAGAAGGCATTTGATTTTTTTCCTTTAAAAGGTTTAATATATTGACTCTGATTAATTAAGCTGCTCTGATGCTGTTAATCCTTTTGAAGTAGGTACCTATGCACTCCCTGTTCTTGCATGTGAAGGATCCTTTGCAATCCAAAGCATTTCCACTCAGTGCAACTGTGTATTCATTGCATGTGTTACTTTTCAGAGAACTGTTAAGAGGTGTGTAGTGTACTGTACAATGCACACCAAAGAGTCCGAGTCGTTTATGCAGAGATGTTTATGTCATTTATGCCTGCTGAAGGCCCACCAACCATACTTAAATAAATGTCATACTGGTTTTGAACATGATGCTTACAGGCAGTTTGTCACGTGTCCTAATCCTCTTGTTATTTCCCAGCATTGTGGACCTGAGTGCAAAGCTGGAGTTTAAATCATACATGAGGTCAACAGCTCATACTCTGCAAGGGATAGAGAAGTAGACAGTGACACAGGCAAGCTTGGGAGGCAGTGTGATTTATGGGAAAGGATGTGAAGGAGAAGGACACTGGCTTGTGAGAGGCTCTTCTGAGACACTCCAATTAGAGTCCTGATTTACAAATCCTGCCCTTTAAACCTGTAGCCTCAGAAGGTCACTTTTAAAGGGATGCTGACATAGGGTTGATGTTTGACCATAAAGGACCTTTGTAAGGTAGCATATTCTGACAGAAACAGCAATCAATGGAAGTATCTCCACCTAGATAATCCAAAAAGCCCTGGAAACAGGGTTTGTATTTTTTGGACAGGATCATCTGGCCCACCTTCTGCCTTTGCAGCTTTGTCACTGCAGCCTTCTTCTGCTATAACTGAAGTGACTGGGAATCACAGTGAAAACAAGTGTTTATTTAGATTGTGCAGTGAGGGAAAAGGCATGTGTCAGGCAAGTAAATTAGATTTAAAAAATCCTTTCGCTACTAATAGGCTACTATGGTGTTAGGCATTTGGTTTTAATCCTGACTCTCGAGTGGGCAAAGTCCACTTCCATACATAAGGAAAGTTCTTGGGTTTTGAACATTTTCAATTTCTGCTGACTTGCCTTGCTCTAGCCCAGGAGGGGAATCAGCATTGTGCTGAATCGCTTTGTGCTGGTGGGAGTGAAGTACAGGACTGCCTTTAATCGCCTGCCTTTGTTTTCCAACAGGGCTGGATGGAAAACAAAGGTTCTAGTGATCAAAGGCCACGGTAAAATTGTTCTTTGGGTGGCAGAGTAGAAGGGGGTGAGAGGTGTTCCTGTCTGCTTGCTTTTTACATCCAAAACACACATCACAGTGCTTAGGTGTGAGACCCAGATTTGAGTCACTGCACTGCTTGATTCAAGTCTGCCCTTACAGATTACATCTTGGATGGGTGACATTTCAGTGGATAACATATTGACTCCAAAATGAATATATATTCCAATAAAAGATTGGGCAAAAATGTATTTATTTTCTGTAAACATTTGGTAGAAATCTTTCAGCGAGTTGTACTTCCTAGAATATCCTGAGGGCCTGGCATTTTTCAGTGTGAGAGACTTAGTTTGGATGACATCTTCCATTTGTTGTCAATTTTAGCTTTTCATTTCAGGTCTTGCACCCCTTGATTAATTTTTCCCAGCTATTAGCAATTTGGTTAGTCAAAGGTATCCAGACTCTGCATCCTGTGACTGCTGCATCTTTGGAGAACTGCATCCACAACACTACGTGATGCCACGAGCAGTGTCTGGATACTTCTGGTCTCTTACCTGGGTGCCTGCTCTCCCTTCCTCAGGGCAGGGCGTGGCAAGGCCTGTTGATGCACAAGATGCACAAAAGCAGTGCAGTCACACGTGTTCCTTGTCTCCTGGCAGCTGCTGGTCTCTCTCCTTTGCTCAGCTGCTGCCGGTGAGCTGCTGTGCCGGTTTGGAGTCAGTGCACTCGCCCTGCCTTGGCACCTCTGGCTTACTGCTGGATTCTGGATCTGAGGTGCCCACATCCCTGAGCACAGGGTGGGCTGAGTGGCTTAGGGCTTTGTTCTTGTCCTGTGCAGTGGTTCGAAGTGTGCCAGGCCTGCAGAGCTTGCTGCCTGCTTCAAGCTGGTGAAAAATACTAAATAATTCTTGTTGGGGTTTTGTTTTTTTCTTTTCTTTCTTTTGGCCTTCCCTGTCAGCCTGGAAAATTTGTGCTGCTTTGAAGAAAACATTCTACTCATCTGCAACCTACTACAGCTGCTGTGTGAGCAATTAAGTATGGAAAGGAGGAAGGCAGAGGGGAGAAGAAAGATGAGATCTAGTGTTTCATATGGAAAGCATCAGGCCAGAAGTGGCTTTGTTTCTGACACGTGGATGGTGGAGAGGCTGCATTTGCTGCACAACGGAAAGTCAGTGCCAGTGGAAAAAGCCTCCCTCATTAGTGTCTAGATCAGATGGGGATGAACTTCAGTGTCTCTTGGTTTTAGTTTTAAATTTCTCTGCATTTTAAGGTAATAAGGGAGAAGCGAAGAGCACTGGACTGATTTGAGAATACAGTCAGTTTAGGTAAAATACCTATTTTCTGGCTACACCTGATGCTGCTGTCCTAGTTCATTCTGATGGTGTCACAGTCCTCCCCCAATTGTTCATAAGCTATGCCAGCACCTCAGAGTGGTTGTGATCATCTAAAGGTTGCTGTACATCATATCTTTACCAAGGTATGTGTTTCTTCTATTTGTTTTTGCATTTTGATCTTTCATAGTGTTGAATTATGTTAGTAGGCTTTCCTGCACAATCAAGGAAGCTGGGAAGTTGGCTTTCGTGCTGAGAAAGGTGGTTCTGATGTGAACAGAAGTCTCTGAGAGTTGGGGTTCTAAGAAACTTGTGAAAGAGCAGGGGGGTTTAAGTCAAATAGGGAGAGTAAGGCATGTTTCTGTCTGGTCAGACCAGAGGAAGAAAGCATTTAGAGTTTTGGAGGTCTCCAGTATCTTGGAGGACAAGGCAGGCTGCTTTAAGTGATGTGACCCAGTGGAAGAGCTTGTAAGGTGCTTTTCTTTCAGGGTTGAGAATTTCAGGGTAAGTGGATATCACCTGGAGAAGTTTCCTACTTTCTACTGCAGAGAAACAGTGTAGAGTTGTCCTTCTGGTACTTCTCTTACCTCGCCTGTGTTTTTAAAGCACAGATAAAGATTCTTTTAGGCAATGAAAACGGAAGAACTGGTTTCACCTGAGGGGTTTTTTTAGAGGGAGGGAGTCAGTTAAGTCAGTGGGAGCTTTGGTGGTGCTTGTTACATTGATTACAAATTGAAACCTTCCAGACAAAGGCTAAAACACCTGTCTCCAGTGCCTCCTGGATGAAGTTGTGCTCTTGAATAAAACCCCCTCAGAATCTGGGGTGGTTTGGGGGTTTAAAAGGTAGTATGAGGGCCTTAGCACCACACTGTACTTCTGAGTTGGCTGCAAAGCTCATGCTTTCTCTTCAGGCAGCCTTGATTTCCTGCTCACTCAAGACAGCTTTCTGTTTTCTGGGAGTGATTCCTTTATTAATCTTTCTTGGATGCTTTGGATTTTCTTGGATGAAAATAAGTTTCAGGATGCCCAGTTTAAATACTCTTTACTGAGTGTGCCTAACTTATCCTGGGTTTTCTGAGTTCTGGGGGTTTGTTTAAAACATGAATTAACCCATTAGTTTGAGGGAGAACAGAAGAATTCCAGTGTGGAATTATTTCTGGTGTGAGAAACTTGCTACACAGGTGACTGTCTGGGTGACTTCCTAGCATTGTTTCTGAGTGCTGAGAAGAATGCCAGTAGGTGCAGAGAGCTCTACAAAGGCCACACTGGGATTTGTTTTCCTCACATGAGAAGTGCATATTTTGTAAGAATACATTTGAGGGAGAGCAAGGGAAGCAAGGCGTGGGTGGCTTCTTACTCCTAAATACCTCTAGCTATGTGGTTCCGAGTCCTGAGTGCCCTAGCTGCACACTGAGCGGATGCTCCAAGGTGAAGGCTTCTCCTCACTGGGACTGTCTCCTGTGAATTATTTCATGCAGTGAGAGCTATGCCATATACCATTCAGTCAGTTTTGTTTGAGCAAGCTGCATCTCTGGTCAAGTGATGTTCCAATATGGTGTAAGATGGGAATTTCTGTCTCATTTCCATTTCTTAGGGTAGAAAAGGTCAAGGAGACCTTTGGCATTCAGTTGTGAATGGTCTTTCTCTTTGTAAATGGAAAGAATAGTATCTACATCACATTGGGGATTTCAGATCAGTCAGTAAGTGCAGATCTGCCAAAGTTACAGTGAATTTACACTGGCCCAGTGTCCACAAAGTCACTTGACACCTTTCAGGAGAATAGATTATACAAATCCCAGATATTGTCAGGATGTGGACTAAATATCAGGATGTGGGCAGAAAACAGCACACCCATGTTAATGATTTGATTAAAACAATCTTGCTGCTCTATAGCTCTCATAAATGTATTTTCACTGGTATTGGGGAGGAGATATTCTCAAATGCTGTAATGATAGAGTACATTTTTTAAAATATTGCACAACAGGCCACTAAGTTGTGATGTAGCTATATTGACTTACTCTGTTTTATAGTGAGCATGGCCTTAGGCATCCTATAAATACCACTTCTCCCCCGACCTTCAGCTAATAAATAATGGAAACTGTACAGAAAGAAATTTTCTTTCCATGAAGGAATGAGAGGTCCTGAGCTGCCCTCTATAAAACTGAAGGTGAAGCATGATTTGTTTTCACTGGTTTTATAAATGAAGAAAATGTGGGTGTGGGAGAGAACTAGAAAATGTCTCTAAGAGCTAAATGTGGCCTCCCCAACAGTGCAAGGTAGGATAATGTCTGGTGTAGGCACAGCTTCCCCCAGGACAGTCATACCCATCTGTGAAATGATGACAGGTGAGAGAAGTCTCTTGAAAGTCTCAATGCATGGATAGAAGGAAGGTTCCCATTCTGACTTACCCCCAGACTTTCATATCTAACAGTGGAAACCAGCCTGAAAGTGGTTATAAATGAGTGTTCAAGGCAGCTCTTTGTGCATTTCAGTGAACTATGTCATCCAAGGTGAGACTAAATTATCAGTGGCCTTCTTTGACATTAAAATCCATTTCTATACACAAGTCCTTTTTGAGGCCTTTTTGCTCTGTTTTAATGATGTTGAAACTCTGTAGTATAAATGTGAGTCCTGAAGGGTCCCTCTGTGTGCACACATGGATGGCCAGACACATTTCATTCTGAGATTCTGTCACATCTGTACTGTGTGTCAGGTTGGAAATGCGTCTCGGAGGAGAGACCAGGTTCATGGAAGTGGGATCTTCCTCCTCCTCTGGCTGCAATCCAGTGTGAGTCTGTGTCATGTTATATCATGGGGGAAAAGGATACATTTGCACTGCAGCTTGGGCTCTAAGGTTAGAGAAGGGTCAGAGAAGACCTTGTGTTCAGCAAGTGGGTTTTTCTGGCTAATTTTGAAGGCAAATGAGATTCAAGAGCAGGGTGCACATGATGAAAAACATTTTGGTCTCTGTCTTCATCCAGCAGCAATAAACTGCATATAAGCAGATCTCGCCCAGAAAATAAAAGCAAATTCTGGAAATTGGCACTGTTAGATCATGAAATTCTGCCCAGGTACCATTTCTTAATGTATGTCTCAGTGGTGCTTTCCAATGTCCTTTGAAATCCACCTGGTTTGAAGCCTTGTATTCCTTGGAAGCCTGTGCTAAAACCTAATTTAAGGGAGGAATATCTAACAGACTCTTGTCTTTTGCTGCTCAAGTCTTTTCCTTCCCATATATTCTCTGTTCTCCATGAGCAAGTCTGTTGCTTTGTTTGGATTCACTGTGCTCATAGTTGCACAAAGCTGTGATGCTTTTCCCCATCTTAATCTATATTACCTATTTCATGGATTTTTTATCTAAATGTGAAATAAGACCCCTGCTCATTGACTGGAGATTATAACTCTGACTGCAGAACAGACATGATAAATAGTAATAAAGGTGCATATCCCTTTGAGTTTTGTCATACTTTCCATCTCTCTGTTCCCTCCAGTTTTCCTGTGTATCAGATGCTTAGAATGTGTCCTCAAAGCTATATTGGTCTTCTCTGTGTCTTATCTGTTCTAGGACTCTTGTCAGCCTTACTGGATCTCTGCTTTGTGTTAGGTGTGCATGTTGTGTTGCTGTTTCTTCCATAAATGCATTAATTTATGTTTTTCCAAATTCAGTCTCAAGGATTTATTTCCTGCCACTATGTGGTTTTCTTTATAAACTGCCTCTTACTGCTGGCATCACAGAAAAATGTAGCATTTCCTCCTTAAGCCCTTTTCCCTGCTTTTCTTCACAATCAGAGCTTTTTATGAGTTTCCTTAGTTTTCCAATTTGTTTTTATTAAGCATGTTTTTATAACAAGGGTTGTGATCCATCAGAGTAAAGGGAAACAAAAAAATGATGCCAAATTTGTGTTTGTTTGTTTAATGAAACAGACTTTAAATGGGATGAAGTCAAATTGGTGTTGATGGCTTGACTTGATGGTAGTTGGTTCTAAGTGCTGGCTTTTGAGAGTGAGTCATGAAAGATCTCAGCATTTCAAAGAGCCTAAAAGCACAAATATAACTGTGGCGTAGTATTAGTATTGGGAAAAGCTGTTAGGGCTGCTGTGCATTGTTGGCCTTTGTTTGGAGAAAAAAAAAATCTGTGTGCTGGTTAGTTAGTTAAACACCACTGGCTTTGTGGTTGATGGATGTGAAATAGTGTTTAACCTGGACCATAGCTAAAGAGTAAAAGCCCTTTGAATTTGGGTGCCCACCCAGCACACCTCTACCCTTTTCTTCACAGAATCACAGAGTGGGTAAGACACAGTCTGTCATCTGGTTTAATCCAGGGTCTCACTGGAGCACACAGCACAGGACTGTGCCCAGGTGGTTCTTGAATATCTCCAGTGAGGGAGACTCCACAACCTTGAGCTCCCTCAGCCTTTTCTCCTAACAGAGATGCTCCAGCTCCCTAATCATCTCTGTTGCCATCCTCTGGATTGGCTCCCGGAGCTCTGTGTCTCTCTTGTGCTGAGGAGCCCAGAACTGGACACAGCACTCCAGCTGTGCCTCACCAGGGCTGAGCAGTGGGGCAGGATCACCTCCCTCCACCTGCTCGCAGTGGTCTTCCTAATGCACCCCAGGATCCCATTGGCCTTCTTGGCCACAGGAGCTCACTGGAACAGGAGCTCAGGAACAGCTCATTGTCCACCAGGACCTCCAGGTCCTTTCCCACTGAGCTGCTCCAGCAGACGTTGCCCAGCCTGTGCTGGTGCATGGGGTTGTTTCTCCCCAGGTGCAGAACCCTGCATTTGCCTTTGTTGAACTTCTGATTGTTCTTCACTGCCCACCTCTCCAGCCTGTCCAGGTCCTTCCAAGGGCTGCACAGCTCTTCAGAAAAGGAGTTGCTCCAATGTGGGCAGGGAGCAGCCTGCCTGAAATGCTGTGTGGTCAGTAGTGGAGTCCCTCTGTCATCCCTCTGGAGGGTCCCCCCACTCTGCCACTGTCCGCTCTAGTAGCCTTGAGCAGTGTGGCTCCCTGCACCCTGGCCATGCACCTTAAAAGAGGATTTGCCAAAGCCCCTCACATAAGGCAGAGGAGCCTGCCTGAGCCAGGGGAAGGACAGAAGGGAGGCAGACGAACCTCAGCTGCTCTAGGCTGTGAGGTGCTCTCCATTTGCTTGTTGGGATCCCCTGGACTCTGGGCCTTCTGGCTGTGCTTGTCCACTGTGCTGCTTAACCATCTCTGCTCCTTTGAGTCAGCTTGTCTGCTTGCATGACAAAGAAATATTTTCCTGGCATTTCAGTAGATGAGTGATTCCCTTTTTTTCCTGTGTGGAGGGAAACTGCAGGCTCCATGCAGGGTCTGCTGGGGTTATAACAAAACAGTGGGGCCTCATCAAATAGCAGTGAGGCACACAGCTGGCTGCAGGCAGCGGGGCTCTCTGGGTTCTTGAAAACTTTTCTCAGAAACTGTAATCTACCTCCCCTTTATTCTAAAAGCTCTTAAGCTGTGGGTATCTGTGAGGGATTTTTGTGTGGAACATCAGAACTGTAAAAAAACAGATCTTAAACCATGTGCCGTTGCTAGTGATTCTGCAGGCCAACAAAAAGCCAAATGTTTTAACAGAAATTGAGGAGTGGAAACAAAGGACCTGCTACAATGAGACATCACGTGGTGCCATCCTTATGACTTGGTCATGTGATTGCACTGGTCTATATCCTGGGTGTATTTTTTCATCTAATGACTTCCTGAAAGAGTTGAATATGCAGAAAATTCACTGTCCTCACAGATGCTAATCAAAACAAAAGTGGAAGTTCAGAAATAAAATATGAACGACAAAATTGTAGGAAAACTCTCTGCCTAACCCTTACTTCAGTACCACAACTGTGCTGGCAAGTTTGAGCAGTTTGTAGCAGCAAAAATCCTTAGCAGTACCTCAATAAGTCAAAGAACCTGACACCTACAGTCTTGGAAGCAAAACTTGCAAGTTGACTTTTTGAAGATCAAATTTTCCGAGAGCAACGACAGAGCTGTTTCAGCAGAGAAAAATACATGCCCTTTCATCCAAGACTGGGAGGTTTAGAGCATTCAGATATCTGTTTGATTTGATGGTTGGGCTTTGAACAGATAGGATGCTTCACAGCCATTGTCCTCAGAAAGCTGAGAAGCTGTAGCATGCTGATTTTACAGGCTGGGAAACTGGGACACCCAAGCTCTCAGTTGTTGGAGAGACGAAGTCAAGTGCAGAGCTTGAAAAGGATACCAGCTCCCTGATCTCCATTTTAATTAAATTATTTCTGCAATTGTCTTCCCTGGCAGTTTGACTGGTGGAATGTGGTCTAGCAGAGGAATTTTTGGCTGCCAAGTTTACATGAATATTTTTCTGGGCCAGATCCTTGCCCAATGTAAATTAAGATGACTCCACTAGCTACGATTATAACACCAGCTATTTACTCCTCCCTCTGAGAATCTCTCCCTGCTGTGCAGACAGTGGGCAGTGTCATATAAGTTGTTCTTTTTAATTTTAGTCTGTCTAGACACTTCTGCAGCACCCTTTTCTGGAAGAACTTCGTGCCAGTAGCTCTGAAGCAGCACCACACTTCTCTGGTGAGAAACACCAGACACAATGTGGAGGTGGCCTGGTGTGCTCAAACTCAGCATTTTTAACCTTCGTGGTATAGGGTTTGGATTTGATGTTCTCAGTAGTTTTTGGTGGAGAGGTGGCAGAGGGAAAGAACAGCAGGATTTCTTCCCAATGAAGAAGGAGTGAGTCTGTCATTTCCTGGTTTTGACAATGTGTTGTCCCAGATGAGTGCTGGAGAAAGGTGGCTGGTGCAGATGCACCACTCCTACAGTAGTTTTTTTTTCCCAGCAGTGGGTGACACCTCTCTTTGTGGGTAAGAAGGTATTTTTTGTGGTTTTAAAGGCTATTTGCTGGCCTTTTGTTTATTACTAGTCAGTTCTTCTTCCCATGCCATTACTACTACTTAGCCTTTAGCTTCTCTGATATAGTTTGAGTCACCTGGCATATAGGGGTGGTACCTGTCTAGCTTTCTGCAAAGTTGTCACCAGCCACACACAGGACCTAGTTTTTACAAAATTCTCAGATTTGTTTGCTGTGGTAAAGCAGGTGATAGGCTGGGACTGTGTTTCTTCGCCTTACCATTCTCTTACCATTACCAAATTACCAGAACTGTCTGTAAATGTGTTTCTCAAGAGCCAGACACAGAAAGGCTGTGACTCTGGCTGGGGCTCAGGAGCAGCAGCAAGATATGTGTATATATCTATATATATATCTCTATATATAGAGAGAGATATGCCTTTTTGCTACTAATACTTCTGCTTGAATCCAAATGCACTTAATTGCTAATTCTCATAATAATTAAAAAAGTTTTGCTAACCCTGAAGTCCTACCTTCTGTTGTTAACCACCTACATTTGTGTCTATACCCAGCCCCCACAACGGAGGGTATTCATGGCTGCAGAAACAAAAGCCTGAAGATAGAGATCCTAAGTTGTTAAAAACAAAATTTCTTTTTGAGAAAACCATAATACACATACTATTTCTAGGATTCCTCCAAGCTTGATCAATAGTAGTGAAGCAGAAAAGCAAAAAAAGCAGCTCCCAAAAAAGCAGCTTCCATGAAAATGGGTAGAGATTCTTTGTGCAGGCTTAATGATTTTGAGAGAGACGTTTCCCCTGTGAATTGTTGTAGGAGTTTGCACCCCTTCCCCCACTCTCAGCAGAGGCAAGAACATATGACTATCCTCATGTAAGGCAGTGCAGTGTTAATAATGCTGCTGTATTGATCAAATTGGGCTGCTTTGTCACCAGGGACATCTGGGAGGATTTACTCTGACTCCTAAGGCTGTGCCTCCTAAAGTGCATTTTCCAGGCCTTTCACTAGGCAAAGGGTGTGCTGTGCTTGTTGTCTAAGCCTGCAGGAGCAATATTTTCAAAAGATTTCATGGTGTCCCATCATCCACTGCCTCTACCACTGCTTCTCACAGGGCTCCCATCTCACTCCCACTCACAGCTGGATGTGGCTCAAGTTCAAAATTGTATTGTGGCAAGATCCAGTTGTTTGCCCTTGGAAAGTGCCTGGAGGAGCAGCCCCTGATTGCTGGAATGTGTATAAACACAGGGTGACGGGAACAGGAGAGGCTTCCTCTTTGCTTAGAAAGTGAGCAAAACCTGAGTAAAAAACAGCACAGAAGGGAAAACATGTGCAGGATGGTTTTATTTTTCCTTCTGTGCCCTTAGCTGATATTCATGACCTTGTTAAAAAGATCAGACTGCTTCAGAGACTGCACGTGGTCATTTTTAAGTGTAGGGAGAAACCGAATGTGGCTTTTATTTTTCCATCTGATAAATTGCCAGTTGCAGGTTTTACTTACGGAACACTCTTGCGTAGTCTGAGAAGAACACAATCACCTTGATATTATATTTATGAGTAAAAATGGTATGAGACAAAGAAAGCTCTTCGCTCACATGTAAAGAGGACTTTAAATGCAGATTTTGCTTCCAGGAATGCATCATTACTCGTAGCAGGGAAGGGACACATTAGCAAGCTTGACAGGAGGACTGAAATGCCTAGGGGTACTCAGGGGCTTGGAGGAGCAATTTAATATCATGTTTCTTTGACAGGTGTCGGGAGCTTGGTGCTGGGTAGTGATGGGACATCTGCAGAGCAGGGAAAGGTTAGAAACACTTGAAATGGAGGACACCCCTTGAATCTGTGGTGATGGTCAGAGCACCTCCAAGGTGCCCATGTGTTCAGAATTGCTGTGATGTATCCTGCAGGGGCTCAAGTGGCAACCAGGTCACAAGTCCTGCCTGGAAAATTATCCTGAATGCATAGGCTGCCAGTAGTGCTGGCTATAGCCAAAGAAACACAGTTTGAGTGTGTTTGTCTCTCTCTGAGTCCCAGTTCCTGGACTGCAGGATCTGAAGAAGATCCCTCCAGCAGCCTAGGCCACCACAAGGCATTTGGGCTTTCCCTTGAGCTCTAATATCATGCAGCTGCTTGGGAAGTGCAACTGCTTGGGAAGCTTAGCACTTGGGAAGCAGAGCTGGTTGGAGGTGAAGCGGCACAGTACTCCCAGGAATGTTCCTGTGAAGCAAGGACTCAGCCCATGGTCTCACATGTGGCTCCTCTCCCACCATAAAGGCTACCTTTGTATGTCTATAACCAAAATAAAATTGCAGTTCCTGAAAGCTGTAATTTGTTCTTGGAGGAACATAATGTTTATGTTTGCAATTGCAGGGATTGTACCAAAGCATGGTGACAGAGGTCTGCAGTGTTTGGGATGACAAGAGCTGGCTGCAGACTCCATCTTTGAGGGCTACTAAAAAACAGCTTCAGTTAAACAGTGTTAATGATAAACAAAATGCCAGGAAGGACTGGATGTACCATGAGAGGACCCCTCTCCTACAGCTGGAGAGAGAGGCTGTCCTTCCTCAGTTCTCACCCATCCCCTTCCTGCAAACCATGCCGAGGAACCTGGCTGTAGTCTTCCAAGCTGTGACATTGGAGACTTCCATCACATCTCAGAAAGACAATAGAGGGAAGGAGGGATATAAAGCCAACCCACAAAGGCAGGCTTATCTTGGGAGATGCTGTGTGGACTTAAGTAGACTAGAAAAGGAAAACTGGGGAAAGTAGGACACTTAAAGTAAACTAGCTACATTTTTAAAATGCTGAGTTGGAAATATGCCAGATAACATGTCCACTGCTGGGCTTATAATGACTACAACATGTTTCCTCTTTTCCTTGTTGGTGAGTGGGTTTTGTTTGTTTCCTTTTTGGAGTGTGGTGGGGGACTGCAGTTCCCTGTAATGCATTTTCAGTGGTGAGCTGGAGCTCTCTATAGTGGTTTAGTGGGTAATGCTGTAGTGCTGTGAACGTGACATCTTCCAGTTCCTGGCATCATCATTTGGTCCTTTTCCTCTTAGAGGAAGGTGTAATGTTGAGTTTCATTTGGTTTGCTCAAGGAGGATACTTAGGGATGGGGCTGGAAAGCTGAAAGCCTCACAGAGAGCCTCTCAGCAGTATGGGTGTAGGCAGAAGGGATGCCAAGACTCTTGCCAGTGGAGAGATGCCTTCCTGTGGTGTCATCTCTGCAAGGTGTTGCTGAGTGTTGTGCTCAGTGATGCACCTGGAATTAATTTGGTGGAACCTCCCAATTAATTTTAGGGGGAAAGTTGCCAACACAAATGAGTCAGGGTCTGGTGTTTTCCACAGTATTCTCCAATACATTTCCAAGGATATTTTGCTAGGAGAAACAGAAGGTTTAAAAGAGAACCTGAGAAGGGACAGTGACTTGCCTTGACTGTGAAGCTCCTGCTCAAGTAAAGAGTTGCTGAAGAAATGCAGTATGAATGAACAAGGGAAGGAGAGAGTGCTGATAGGGGAAGAGAGGTTGAAAATTAGAGACTCTCTGAGGTCCTGGAGGCAGAAACCTGGAAGTTTCTGAGAAGGGCTTAAACAGGTCCTATTCCATCCTTGTCCTTCAGGAAGAGTAGAGCTTTTTCCTAACCTGTTCCTACTGATGCTTTATCACAGCACCCAGCCTCTGTTTTTCATCAACCTACTCAGAGTAACAAACTACCACTTTTTGGGCCTTTCTGCATTGTAGTCTCCTGTAGCATGCAGGTCCTATGAAATTTTGTCATGATGGCTTATCATACAGTGACAAAAGACAGGCTTGTGCATGGGAACATCTTGAATTAACCCTGGTGGTTTCTTGAATGCTGGGAAGTCATCCTATCTTCCAGGAGTGCCAAAACATTGCATTCCTTCTAGACTATTTTCTGGCTGCTTTGCTATTAATAACTTTGTCCTGAAATAGCACTTTCATATTGCAGCATATTAAAATCATAACAACTGGGTGGGTGTCCACAGTCAACAGACTGAAGAAAGTGAGCCAGTGTGTGAGCTGTGCTTGTGTCAATTGGCTCACAGAGGTGTGCTGACTCCAAGCAGCCAGGGTATGACCTGCTGAGCTTCCTCAAGTCAGCAAATGGCAGGGCTCTTAACAGGATCTCCTGGCTTCCTGTGCCATGTGCAGCCAGTACCATATAGCCTGCTGGGAGCTGACATGAGGCTGATCTGTGATCCCTTCACGGGGAGTGAGCAGTGCCTCCAGTTCTGACAGCACACCTTGTGCTGCTAATGATATCTACAAAAGGCTGTGCCAGATCCCCTCTCTTTTTTTTGGATCTAATGCATTTTGGGGATACAGATCTCAGATGCCTGTGAGCGGCTGCCTGGGTTGCTGCTGAGCATTTGAGCCAATACTGGCAGGCTCTTAACCAGTGTGCTCTCACAGATTGCTGTTAAAGAGGACCATGCTGCTTTTATCAGGGTGTGTAACAGCCTTAGTCCACTGCCTGTGAGATTTTGAGGCTGATCAAAATCCCTGGTGGCTAAGGCTTTTGGAACAAGAGCCTTGGCAGAACAGTGTAGAAATGAAAAACAACGGAAAAACACCTTTGACTGTAATGTAGTATCCTTTGGAAGGCACCAGGCTTTAAAGTGAGATGCACATTTACCTGCAATGGGACATTCAGGCATGGAGGCTGTTGTTTCTGTGCACAGATGATGAAAACTCTGGCCTAGAAGTGGCAGAAACCAGTTTGTGAATACGTCATATAGAGGACCCAAACTTTAAAAAAAGAGACAGAGACAAGAAACAAATCCAAGCATCAGGATGTCTGAGCGTTGTTGTTTTTAAATTCTTCCTATTTTTCCATTTAGGTCACACTGTCCCTAATAAAGTAGACAAGATTTGTAATAGAAAATAACCATCTCCAGCCATAAAAAACCATGTTGAATTCTTTTTAATGTAAGCCACAGAGTTAAGTGGTGCTAATCAAGAACAGCATTTCATGGATTTTGAGTGTTGGCAAGGTCCCAGGCTGATGTAAACAGGAACCATGAAATCGGGGCTGCTTTGTGCTGATTTACCCCAACTGAGAATCCGGTTCTGCTTCCCATCACTTTGTTTCTAGTCTGATTTTTTTTTTTCTTGGTGCAACAGCAAAACTCAAGTCTGTTGTCTTCTCTTTTCCTTGCCCAGATTGGCATATTTATCACAGTAGCACATGCATCTTCTTGCTCTTGTAAGATAGCAAATTGCCCAAATGATTAAAAGGAAATCAAAGAAAAAAGCAGCAAATGGCTCTTTGTAAATGCACTTGGACAGTTGCTGTGCTCCCAATAAAGTCTAAACTTTAGGCAAACAGCCCACTGCTCCCCACATGGCTGGAGGCAGGCTTTGGTCCTATATGTTTATTATCGTTCAGAAATGGTATAAATGCTCTTTTATTCTTTTTTGTTCTGCCCTTATTCTCCAACGCATTCCCCTCCTGCTTCCTGTTTCCCAGACAGGTCCCCACCTCTTCCTCCCCACAGCCAAAAATAATATAAAAGGGAACATACAAAAGATTTTTTGAGCCCTGAGATGTGATAATGAATGGGCGTCATATACAGGGTAGACACAGTAGTCCCAGCACAAAAATGTTGATCACGCAAAGTCAGTATGAGGAATTGCACGTTTTGGGTTAGGAATTCAGTGCTATGCATCCTCTTGTTTAATGTATTTTTAGGTCAGAGCAGACGAGATGACTCACAACCCAGGACTCTTAGGAAACGTTCCGTGTATTGAGTGTATTGATCACATCTCCAGGTTTGGTTTTATAAGCTAATTGTGACAGACTGTGCTTATGAATATGCTGCTGCCTGAGAGTGTGCGAACGCAACTGCTGTATACATTTGTGTCAGCTGTTGAGTAAGAAATGTTAAGATACCTCTGGATGTTAATAAAATGTCTCTAAAGAATACATTTTTTCATTCATGAACCTAACCAGAGTAATTACAAGGAATTCAATTCTGCTGTGTAACCCCTCTGCAATACTTTCTAAGGATGAATCTTAATTGAGGATCGAGACCTAAAATATTGCTCTGCTTTGTACATTCCACAGTCGTCAGCATTTGCTCTTGCGTATCCATTTCCTGTGAGAAGTTTACCACACTCTGGGGCATGCTTTGAACCTGATCCTTTGATTTCAGTGGGAGCTAGGACCGACAATTCAAGGAACTAATTGTGCTTTTTAGCTGTTTATAATGCTAAACCAAAGCTGCTTCCAAACTAGACGACAACAGGTTAAATACAGGCTTGATGAAGTTCGGAGAAAAGTTTGCAGTGAGGGTCACTAGCTAGCTCACTCAAAGCCATGCAAGGTTGTTAAAAAAATAAATGCTCTCTTCAGAAGCATTTTGAAACACTCTTACAATTTTTCGAATGGTCATTGTATGGCTACTTGCTGTCTTGACTGTATGGCAGCATGCAGGGTATGTGGTGGTGTGCAAGCACACATGGCTTTTATCATATTTTGATACTAGCACAATGGATTGCTTGCACTTTTGAATTCTTGATTTGGCTACCCTTAATCCTTTGCTGACATTGATGCTATTTTTTGTTGTTGTGACTGGTCGCAGATATTTTTTCTGTCTTTATTAAACGGTCAAAAAACCCCACAAAAGCCCTCCAAAGCCCTGGTTCAGTGTTTGCAGATTTCTTTCATCCTTTTTTTTTTTCTATCTAGATGCCTATCAAATTCAGCCATGCTTAGCTGCAGTCCTTTGTTCAGTATCTCATAACCAGTTCACTGACATTCTCTATGCTTAAGGCCCAAATACCACAGATTTTTAGTGAAAAAATTTGGCTTGTCCGTTCAAAAGAATATTAGTTAGTTTAAGATGTATTTCATTATCACCAAGTTAGGGAACAAAGCCTGATTCTGACTCCTTGGTTAGAGTTATGGGTTCAGACTTTTTTTGTGTTTGAGACATTTGTTACCACCATTTCTGCTGGTGAAAATTGGTAATTTATGGTAAAGTTGATTTTGATCTTTTGATCTTTAGAGTCTGATTAAAATCTTTGATAACCCTGGTTACATCATGCCCCAGAACAACAGGAAAATGAATCATGTTTATATGAAAGTAGTTGATTCTGTCCTTTATATCCACATTTTTACTTTCAAATGATCTTTGCTGAATGCAGTTGAGGCTTCTGATTTCAGCATTTCTGACACTTTGAAGAAGTATAAGAGGAGAAGGTGCAGGGAGAAAGCCATCTGGGTCATGGTAGGAGAGTTTATTGAGAGTGCTGTTGTGCATGAATAACAGTGAATGGGCTGGTTTGGCTAAATACACTTCCTTAACGGTTCATTCTTTGGGCTGAGACCAAGAGGGAAAATGGGCACAGGCCATTATTGTATTGAAGAAATTAGCAAACAGACACTTCAGTCCTGTGTAGAGGAGTCAAGGATTAATAAACTTGTCCATTTCAGATTGGTGGCTGCTGTGACCCATTCGGACGGCCTTAGGGAGGACTGGCCTGATGCCTCAGGCATATGTTGAAGTTACCACAGGAAAACAAGTCTTTGCATATCATATGATCTTTCTTTGCAAGCTGTGCCTGTGCCTGCTTTTTGCACTTGGCAAAAGCCTGTTTGTTGAGCATCCAGTTAGCTTGATTTCCTTGGTATATACAAGGGATTAGGAACATGCATGCAAATATTTACCACAAGTTAACAGTCAATAAGTATCTTATTGTTGTACCTGAAAAGTGGTTTTAGCTCTCTTTTTTTAAAATTACCTATGTAACATTTAGGCAAGATGTGCTGGCAGGTGACTAGTTTTGTCTTAAAACCTTTACAATAGAAATTATTTGCTATTGCCTGAAACTTTTTCTTATATACGTTCATTTCAGGCCGCAGTTTTCCATTTTTCCCAAATGTATTTTGCAAAATTACTAATTTTAAGACTAAAACTCTGTTTATTTTATTCTGTCCCAAATGTTAAGCTTGTGATGTGCTGCAGCTTTTTCATGACTAGCAACTGCCCAGTAAAAGTTGCCAAGAGGAAAAGCTGGAGGTTTTGGCAGCTGGGTGGGAACAGATGACAATCTTGGAATAGATGGGCAAGAGTATTGGGCTTTGTTGTTGTTGTTCAGGAAGTAATGAAGACTTTTGGCAGTGGGAAGAAGATCCATCGTTCAAATCTTGTTTTAGGGTTAAGGATAAAAAAATAGCATGGCATTTCAGGAGAGACAGGTAAGTTTTGAATCTCTTATTCCTCTTAACTTCAGGGAAGTTAAGCCCCACAACATGTGGGTCAGTTTCTGCCTGTGGTATCACAATGCGAGTGTCAGTGTCACTCAGAGCTTTTGCTGTTTTGCTGCACAATGAAACACTGATCCTGGGCACTGGACCTGGTGCCACTGTTTGCTCTGAGCTTGAGTGAACGGAGATGGCACTGACCTTACTGCTACTGGTTTGGGTTGTCTTCAGTTGAAGACAACTTCTCCTCCAATGCAGTCTTGAGATTTTCACCCTTTTTTAGAGATCAGGCCTCTCTTTTACATGCCAGTGGAAAGCAATGGGGTCATGATGGAAGTTGAAATTTGACCTTCACTATTGCATGTGTAATTCTGCTTTGCTTGTGTAAATTACAAAGAGAATCCTTTCAAGTATTGTAAACAGACCTGGTAGATCAGACCTGCTTGTCAGCCACATTAGACATTTTCATTTTCTGTCACAGCCTGATCTAAGTATCCAACTTCCTAATTAGGTTTTGGATAACTTCCAGGTTCAGTGCTTGATGTCCAATTATATCTGCAGTAAAATGGCACTTAGAAGTAACTAGCACTTCCTAGATAGGAACTTCTGATGATCTGCTAGAAAAAATCAGAATCAAGATATTATAAAATACTTCAGCATCAATAAACCCGAGGAAGCCAATGAACATATTGATACGGTGCCTTCCGTGATGTTCTGACATCAAATTATTATAAGTGTTTAGGCTTTTTTTTTTACCCTTGACAGAACTTTACTGTTGCCATATTGTGCTATCTTTACCTGTGCAAAGCACCCAGAAGTTTGAGTGTATTAAAGACTTCACAACATGGGCAGGTGCTTCTCAAGCAACCTGTTATTTTTCAAAAGTCTGTATGTATGTATGGAATTCCAATGTATAACATGGCTGTCAACCAAGATTAGTTCTTTGCATTTCATTGGAGCAAGTTTAGATTTATACCCTGAGAACTGGGATTATATTTTGGTTCATCAGGTGGAATTAGGTTTTCCAGAGCTGTCTGGACCCGAACATAGATGTCAAACTTGTGTCCCTGCAAAGGCTCCTGACCTTTGAGCATGTCTTTCCCCTGTCATTCTCTAAAGGGGAGATACACTGCCTTGAGGCTTGGCACATTGATGATGGTGGTGGTCTCAGCTAGAACCTTCCTCCTGGTTCCTCTCTGAGGGATAGAGATGAAGCCAAACATCAGCATCATGAGTGGTGACTCCAGCTCCTTCATGTCTGGATTTTGGATGATGTGGGTCAACTTTAACCTGGATAGCTGATAGACACCTTAAAATAAAGACTCTGAACCAAATCAAGTATCTGCAAGTCTGGGAGGGATTGCAGAGTCTGAGGTTTGTCTTTTTGCAGTTAGTGGCAAAACTATCTTGATTTCTGCTGGCTGTAGAGTTAGGTGAGTACTAAGCTCTGCTGAAAATGGTACACTTATATCACATCTCTGCTGTCAGAGGCACACACTGGATTTCTCTTGTGTTATATTTCATAGTGGTGAGCATACTCAATATGTTTCATAAATAATCTTTCAGTAAATGAGCTTTAGAGGTAAGAATCCAACTAGATTAGAGGTCATACCTTTCTCAGTTGACAAATGTACTGAGCACTGAATTGTCCTGGACCAGTGCTACTGCAAACTCTGAGAGGACTAACAAGAAGTAGATCCTTAGCAGGCACAGGACAGCGCTACAGTGGCTGTCTTGTACTGTCTGAAGGATCTGGTACTGCACATGGAAGTGTCATGGTGTGCAGTTTGCATGTATTCTGCCACTACATGAGCCCCAAAAGACTTGGATGATAGTGTAATATGGGGAGCAAAGAGATGTTTTGAGTTACTGGGAGGGAACACAGCATTTCTTGCAGGTGATGGAAATGTTCCTCTGCTGGAGAAGTGAGACTTTTTGCAATTGTATCTGAAACTGAAAAATCAGACAAAGGCCTTGACAGGATTGTCCACATGCCAGACTGTTGTCCTTTTCCATCTGGCTTACTTCAAGTATGTGGGGTCTCACAAAGTCACATCCTATTATTTGTCAGCCATGAATCATCATTTCTTTTAACTGGTTAAATTGAGAAGCAAGGTACAAGAAAAATGACTCTCATTAATCAGGGCAGATGGGGTGAACTAGTGGGTCACACTTTTTTATCCCTAGTCAGTGGAACTGGCTAGACAGCCAGCAGCAGTCTTATGGATCTTCTTTTGTTCTTGAAGGGAGCCATCTTCTTCTTCCCTTTGCAATTTTTAAAGTCTTTATTGCTGTGTATTGTACAGGCACTGGATAAGAAAGTTTAATACCCATCATGTTGTCTGCAGTGTAGCAAAGGGTAGTGGGACTTCCTGTCAGGTGTGATGTACTCCATCTGCTACACAAAGCTCCCTCTCTTGACGAGTGGTGAGGAGGAGCTGGATGTCCAGCAGAACTTTGATAAGCGCATGACAAGAGCAGCTCACTCCTGTCTGAGATATTCTTGAACAATTTTCCTACCAGGCTGGTAGTGGAAGTGGATATCTATAGGGATACACCATCATCTGAATTCAGCAGTTTGGGTTTGTGTCTCTGTAGATAGTGGTCCTGCTTCTCCCTCAAAAAAAATCCAAAACAAAACAACAACAACAACAACAAACCCTATAGTTTTTGATGTGCTCAGTAGCAAATAGCTTTGTGGGAATGAAGACCAAAGAACTTTTCTGCCCCTCCTGGTGGTCCACCAGCCTGTAGTGGGGACCTTGGTGGTCTCAGCCTGACTGGTTTCTCTAGGTTAGTGCTCAAGACAAGGTGGTGGGCTTAGTTGGCCTAAATACTGTCATGCCAGGGCAAGGAGTGAAGAAAGCAGGCTGGTTTCTAAACCCTTCCTCGCCACTCTCTGGGAGATTGGGACCACAAGAAGAGAAGGTCGCATAAGGTACTTGGCATAAGGTGGGATGTGCATATGGGGAAAGATTCTTTGTTTCTGCCACCAAAGAAAGGTGCAGCAGCAGGTAGGGCCCTGGCGGGAGGTAAGGGAAGGGCTGTGGCCATAACCCCTCGCCAGGCTTTGTCTGCCATGCAGATTAGGTGCAGGGCTTTTCTAGCTCCGCGTTGCTAGGCTCTCCCCTGCTATTGACTTGGTGGAGAGGCTGAGGGGGGTGAGGGGCTGCATTACATTGTTTCCTTGAGTTGTTTTTCTCCCCCCTTCTATGGGAGATGGGCTTGATCCACTGGTTTTGGATTTCAGAGGCAGAAGGCAAGACATGACCAGCTGGTGTCTTGAAATGGCACAGGTGCAGTGGCTGCGGGAGGGGGGAGCCAGGAATAATTACAGGTTTGTGAAGCATCAGGCTTTGCCTGAAAAGGGCTCATCGAGAAACCGCTCTTTATGGAAAATTAATGGTGAAGCTGGAAAAACTGTCAGGCCCACTATTGTTGTCATGGGGTAGTGATGCCTTAAAGGAGCAGCACCTCCTGCTCGCCTCCCCGTCATGGGCAGCCCAGAGCTGGCATGCAGCTTTCTGATCCCACAGCAATTGAAATTTCATGTCACTGTCATCAGATTTAATGGCCTTGAGTCCTTGTCTCTTCTCCCTGCTGCTGCCCTCCCCCTTTCCACCCCTAATTTGTGATTATGCTTGCTCCTTCCTTTGGAAGCCTTTTATTTATTTGGCCCCTAAACCTGTTTCTGCCCCATTGGATGAAGGCTAAATGGACCAGAAAGCCCAAATTACATGATGTGAAGAACTCAAAAGCATTGCCTCTCCTGGTGGTGGGGGTTATTACTGAAAGACTATGAGGCATGTTGGAAAGCTTCTCCCAAAACCCATTAGGATTTATCTGGGGAGAGACCAGACTCCCAGCTAAAGCTGTTTCTCATAGTCCCTGAAATGCACCTTATAAAGAAAATGGATAGGTTGCTTAAGGCAAGTACAATTGATGTGTCCCACGCCCAGGCCTGTGTACAGACAGTCTCATACCCTCTGAATATAACATAGATGCTGAAGTATAGCACGTCTCACCTGCATATATTCTGTTCTGTTGCTTTTTGTCCATCTCTACAGCTCAGATATATAATCAGCTGTTATTTAAAAAAGAAACAACCGTGTGGCAGATTTTGTGGTGAACTTGAAAGTCATCCCACCACATTGTATCTGCAACCAACAGTGCTGCTTCATGGAAGCTTTGAAAGTAATAATCTCAAATTACCTGGCAGTTCCTAGAGAGCTGTCATTGGGGCCTCCTTACATTCCTTTTGGTGGGACCTTTGTACTCAGAAGGCAGAAGTCTCTGTCTCCCCTCTGGTCATATGAAGCTTTTATTTCTTGATCAGATGCTGTACTCTCCAGATTGAGATGTAGTTGGGTCACCAGCTCCTATAGATTAAAAATTTTTGACTAAAACCCCTTTCTTAATATTGGTAGAAGTGTTCTCTGAGGAGTAGTTTATAGAGGTTTCTAAAATGTATTAGTTAGAATGTCTCTCTCTCCAAGCCCTGTGAAATCACAGTGGTGGTATTAAACCAGCTATCCTTTCAAGCTGCAAGAAATGAAAGACAGTGCTAATAAACTCCATTAAAAGCTCCTGAAACTACAGCAAATGGTTCTCTATAAACAATAAAAGTTTATAATGTTGGCTGTGGAGGACACTGGGGCAGTGCTTTGGTGGCTGAAGGCTTTATTGGGGCAACCTCAGGACACTTCATAATAAGGCACATTCCTGTAGGAGGCTCATCCCATCCTTGTGCTGATGATCACTGCTGTGGAGGTGCAGGAGTGCATTTTTATGGGGCAGCCTCTTCGACTGCAACTTCACCTACTTTTTAATAAAGGGGTGAGTTTGTGTTTGTGTGTAAGTCTGGTGTCCTGTACACAGGAAGCTCCATTTGACCAGATGTGCCAAAACTCCCTCTAAAACTGACAATAGATCCTTTTTTTTTCTGTCAGCTTTCCTTTTTTCAGGCCCTTTAAACAAGCTGTGGTCTCACTGGAAGCTTTTCTACCTCCTATCTTAAAATGCCATGCTTCAGAATTGTGTTGTTTAAGGAGGATTAGGCCCCAGCCAACTACACTGAGTTAAATTTGGAGAGAAAGTTAATGTCTGTGAAGGAGGAGGAAGCAGTTATTTGGAGAGGTGACTTTTTGTTTGTACGTGGCCAAATGATGAGTCTATTAGGATAGTTTCATATGGAAGTGACAGATTATAGTTTAAATTGGGAAGACCCTGGTACCCATGGAACAATGAAACAATGACTTCAGTGAAAATGTAGTGGATACTTTTTGGTTGTTGTATCCTCACTTCTAGTATAATACCTGCTACCATATATGGGTATTCCCAGACTATCTCTGAGCAGCATCAAACAAGTGCCAAATCTTCATGTCTCCTGATGTGTGACCATCTCACAAGAAGATGCTGGTGTTGATGAGTGCCGTCTTGGAATGCCTCTGGAGCATTCCTGTTCTCCTGCCCTCGGTGGCAGCTATGCTGTGATCTCTCTCTAACAGCGATCTCTCTCCCTCCCCTCTCCCTTTCCCTTCTGCAGACATGCCTGGAGTTGGAGCGATACCTTCAGACTGAGCCACGGAAGATCTCTGAAACCTTTGGTGAGGATTTGGACTGTTTCCTTCATGCCTCCTCAGCCCCAGATGCAGAGGACAATATACGACGGCTGGACCCCATCCTTTTACCAGTGGAGACGAGTACATGTGACAAAAGCGCCAGCATGGACATTATCCTCTCCCGTGACAAACTGCTGTCTGAGACGTGCCTCAGCTCGCAGTCCACCAGCTCTTCCACAGAAGGCTACACAGCCGTCAACCAGGCCCAGCTCAATGCAGTGACCTCATTAACCCCCCCTTCCTCTCCGGAGCTCAGCCGCCACCTCGTAAAAACCCCACAGACTCTCTCAGCAGTGGATGGCACGGTGACGTTGAAACTGGTAGCAAAGAAAACTTCACTGAGCTCTGTGAAAGTGGGTGTAGCAACAGCGACTGCGGGGACAATAAAAAGTGGGCAAAGTGACAGTGAGCAAGGAGGTACGGGAACAGAAGCATCCCCAGAAAACAAGAAGAGGGTTCATCGCTGTCAATTTAATGGGTGCCGGAAAGTTTATACAAAGAGCTCCCACTTAAAGGCTCACCAGAGGACTCATACAGGTACTTATGTAGGATGCTTCTCTCATCTTGTCCTGCCACCTACCTGTAACCATCTCTTTTTATTCTCATTTAGAAAAGAAAAAAAAATTAAATCTCTTCTGAAAGTCCAAGCTTCTGTCTATGGAACAGGGCAATGGAAAATATGGTAGTCCAGCAAATGTACCCATTATTCAATAGAACAGAGGAGTTCACCATCTACCATTAACTTGTTGGGGTTTCATATGTCTTATGGGGCTTGATTCAGAGTAATTTTAGGATACCTAAGGAATGTAGATGTATCATTAATGTTAAAACTATGTGCATGTCACTTTGGGTTTTTGGCACTCGCTTCCCCAAGACAACTTTAAAAATTTAAAGTTTAGTCAAATGTTATTTTCTTCAAATAGAAAATAGCGTGGGTAGGTTTTGGGTGCCTTTTGTATGGGAGAAAGAGAAATGTGTTTCAGATCTTAGATATGCAGTTTAGGAATAATCTGTGCATGAGGCAGCGTGTGTAGATGCAGACGTGTAGGCATGCAGAGGCACATACCCTTCAGATACTCATGATCTTGGACTTCTCCAGTGCTACAACATAGTGAGAACAAATAAAAGAATGACATGGAGTTTGAATGAAATAGTGTAGGTAGAGAGGGAATGGCATGTATGGCTATATATGAGGCTCTTATTTTGGGTAACATTTACAAATGTTATATATATATCTGTGTGTAAGCTGGTTGAAGCATACCGAATTGGCTTAGGCTGGCTGTTCAGGTTCCCTCCTCTCATTTCTTCGTGGTCCCGGGCAGCTCTTCAGCTGGTATTCTTTGGCATTAATAGCTATGCAGTTCACACACGTTGCTGCTTTGTTCTAAGCTTCACACGTGATGAGAGATGATAAATTCCCATTAGCACTGTCTTATCATGTGATTATTCTTGTTTCCAGAGAGATTGCTATAATCAGTTTTCTCAATTTTACTGTAAAATGTGTGGTCTCTTACAATAACTGCACATTTAGTTCACGATCTTATCATGCAGGCAGATTCCTAGAAGCAAGGCTGTTCTTGCAAGGTAGAAAATAACAGGTTGGACCAACACAGTAAATCAGATAAATATGTGGGTTGTTAAGAGAGCTGCATCCATCACATACTAGGCAGCACTGTAAAAGTTACATGGTCTGAAGTATAAATCATAGTAAGACATAAAAGGCATTGATCTTTTTATATGGGCTTTCTAGTGCTTTTACTGGGGATAGCTGCCTTGCCAGGAGTGACCTCACCTGTGATTCAGTGATTTGAAAGCCAGTGAAAGTAGTACAGTAATTTTAAAATCAGCATCAACATGGTCAGAATGTTGGTTCCTTGTAGCACCAATGCTGCTGTGAGGGCTTCTCCCTGCGGGGGCTGGACAGTGGGACATCCCAGCCAAGGCCTTCCAGCAGACGATGGAGCTTCCATGAAAGGACAGATGAAGAGTGTGAGAGCTGTTGACACAGTGATCTTGTCTGTTCAGATATGACCCCCATGTTCATCCTTCTGCTGGAAGTGATGGGTCTTAGACAGCTTTTCCTGAGGTTAGTCAGGGATATGACACGATAGCATAGAAGGGGTGAACTTGTGAAGTTTTCCTGGTGCTGTCATGCAAATGGGGATATGGACAAGGACTCATGAGGAGCACTTAAAAAACTTCTCTCAGCACCTTTACCTTTTGGTGTGAAAATCTTGTAAGAGTTTGCATGCTTTTTAAGCCAGCCTTAGGCCTGGTTGAATTTTCTGAAGCTAAAACCTTTCCCCTCTAACATTACCATATGAAACCTTACATTTTACAATTAATCCACAATGAGAAACGTTTCTCACTGGCCCTGTGATCTTTCTGTTGAACAGCCTTGGATTGTACGTGGTGCCATGATGTGCTGAGTCTGCCCATCCACAGCAGTGCTTGATGTGGGGAGAAAGGCACGTCCGCCTTCACTGGCAGATAGGGAAGGCCTTTATCAGATGATGAGACTGCAGCTGCCTGGGTGCAGAGCCCAGACCTCCCATTCCCAACATCTCACCTGGTGGGATCAGCTACTCCTCTGATCTTGCCAGTTAAACCATCAGTGGTTTAAACAGCCCCAAATTATGGGAGTGTTCCTATTTCCATTTACCATGTCCTGAGCAGATAGCATAGGTTGTTAGGAAAGCAGGAGAGCAAAAAACAAGAGGGAATACGAGTTTGGAATTATGATCTCTCCTGTCCTAACAGCTGTAAAGCCACCCTGCCCCTGTCCTAGCTGTGCACAGCTTTGTGGGAAGCATGATTACCCTTTGTGATGAGGACTGAATGCAGCCTTGTTGTTAAAACACATCTTTGATGCAGAACCTGGGAGCAGGAAGCCTGTCTCTCATCTTTTCTGTGGAAAGCAGGTTGTCTAAATACCTGTGAACATTTACATCCTGGGAGCAACCTGAGTAAATCGAGGGAAGGAGTGTGATAGGCTTACCTAAACAGCTTAGTTGAGTCTGGAGCACAAAGTCATTCAGACTCCTTCATACTTCTTACATGCTCTGTTCCCTAAAAACACACCGATTGTGTGATGCCTTAAATGAGAGCTGGGACAATCAAGACATCTAATGTGTTCACACTGACCTCTTCAGTGGGGTTCCCCACAGGGAGCTCTTGCCTCTGGTAAAAACGTGGGACAGAGAGGAGTAGCTGTGGATATTTGGGACTGAATTATAAATGTCAGGGCTGTGTTCTTCCTCATACAGCCTTCAGGGCTTGGGACAAGGAGCCCTTTTCTCCATGGGTGCTTTGTTTTTTTCATGCCTGAACTGAGTGTGCTGTGGGTTGCAAATGCACCCAGCAGTGCCAATGGCTAGTAGCCACTTGGCTTAGTCAGTGGCTGAGCCAGAGGGTCTGAAATGATTGCGAGATATTTTCCTTTGGCTGGTGGTTTGTTAGTGTGTCATGCGAGAGCAGCCTGCCAGTGTGGGCTCTGTAAAACGGGTGTGAGCGCCCCGGCAGACAAAGAGCTCCCAGTGTGGGGTTCACGGGCAGAGAGGCAGATGGGGGCTGGTCACTCAGCTTGCACGTGCAAAGTCCACTTGCTGGATCAAAGGGATTTACTGCAGTGCATGAAAACAAGAAACCATGGGCTGGGGAGCGGGTGGGGGGGTGGAAGGCGGCGGAAGGAGGCTGCATTCCTTTTATTCATATGTAAGGCTGACCAGACAGAGCTGGCTGCTGTTCCTCGCTGCTGCGTGATGAGCCAGGCTGGGCTGCAGGCAATGCAGGCTGATAGCAGCTTGCTAGATTGGGAACAATCCTCTCTTGGGGTTTTACTTTGCTGGGAAGCCCAGGGACCATCAGACCCCACATTACACTTGGTGCATCTTCCACATTACTGTCTCACATCTCATCTGCAAGAGAATCAGGACAGCACTTTGAGGCCCATCAGTGGTCGAACTGGTTATGAAACCACTTTCTGGATGACCTTTGGAGAGGGAAAAACAATCATCTGTGTGGGAGAGAATTTAATCTGGAAGGGAAAGGGAAAAACACTGTCTGTATGGAAAGGGAAATGAAAATATTTGACTGAACTCAAAGCAAGCTGGGGCATCTAAAGTTAAGGGTGTATAAAGGAGCTAAGAGCAGTGGTGGGAATGACTGTCAGAGTGCAGCAAAGCAGCCCCTCAGGGAAGAAATAGCAGCTGGACCTGTAAACAGGAGGAAAAGACGAGCTGAAGGTTTGGGAAAACCATACTGCCAGTGTGAGGGTGCGGTAAAAACATCTAAAGAAGGAGCAACCAGGACTGGCATGGTAATTCAACCCTAGCACATTCTCTCACAGTTATTCATGGAGCAGACATCAGTGCAAACAATGGCATTTTCTCTCTTTTGAGAGAGGAAAATTTTCATCCTGCCTTCACACATGCATGGAGATTAATTGTCAATGTAATGGAGAGTGGAGAGGAAAGGAATTCCAATGAGCCAAACCCCATGTATAATCATCAGTACTTCCTAAATTAGAAAACAGGATATTGCTGGAGAGTGTCTGAATGCAAATAAGTCTAAGGGTGAGCTGGCCTGTGACCTATGGAAAGATTAGTCATGGGATGTGACTGTCTCCCAGATGAAAGACTGCTGGAGATTTCTATCTCCTGCCAAAACCATTCCTATCAGCCTTCCTTGCAGCAATGTGCAGGGAAAGGTATAGGAAGGCGTAGATACTTTCTGACCGGGGATGATGCATCACATAAAAACTGCCCAGGAAATCCTTAAGATTGAGACAGCGATTAAAAAAATTACCCTTATGGGGTTCTGCTAGGATTTGCATTTTACAAGTATCAGAAGGTTTGCTTTTTTTTTTCTTTATCCATCCAGAACCAGGATTGGATACAACTGAAGCTCAAGTCTGAGAAACAACAGTTGGGCACCTCACATCTATATTTAGATTTCTAAGGGCTAAACAAGTGGGAAATACCCATGTAAATAGATGTTACTAGACTACATGTGATCTTAAGATAGCACTTCTTCAAGTGGGGTTTGTTTCACATTGTCAGGACATCTTATTTTAAATTATATAGTTCTTTGATCCAAAATGTTGGGTGAGAATAACTAAAACAAACAAATCCACCCTGCAGGAAAACTAAGTACTACATTTGCAAGAAAAAGATGAGACACACGAGAGATTAGAAAGAGCATTAACCAACAGAAGGTTTTTGAGATGGCGTATCAAATAATAGAGAAGAACTTCCACCAAGTGTTGGAGATGAAAGAGGAAATATCTGGAATCTGGAAATTATTGGAGGGGACAAAGTTGAGGAGAGTAGGGTGGATGATAGGTAAAGAAAATTAATACAAGGTAAAGGAATAACAGAGGAAATGAAGACTCTGTGTCAGTGATAGCACATGAATGGGAAGCTGCATTGCTATATTAATATAGTAGCATCTGTGAACAGAAAGCCAGTGAAGAGAAGGAAAAGTAAGTAGCCAAGCATAGCACCAATTCTGCAGGATTCAAGACTGACTAATGACTTAGGGAAAAGCATTTGGCAGAACAGTATTGGTGGCATAGGAGAAATTAAAGCCAAAGCCCAAGATGTTTTGTTCTACAGAGACCCATGGCTTTGTGGTGAGTCCACAGCTCTGTGTGCAGGACTGAAACCTGCCAAGGGGGTGTGGGGGACATGAAGGATCCTGAAGCTCCAGTGGCAGCAGCTGAAGCAACAGATGAATACACTGCTGGAAGTGCGAGCCAAGGAATTGAAGGAGGAAGAATATGTGAAAGACCTTCATTCAGGGCTGCAGTTTTTGTGGAGTACAGTTGCTTAGCCATTTTGGAAAGATGTGTTTTTGTTGAGATGTTGGACTTTTAAAAAGTTTTTTTTTGTGTGAAAACATAACAAGTCTTTATCAAAGCTGATTAAAATAAGCCTAGCTTGGTCCTGAATTCTCCCTATAACTTTCTGATCTTGAAGCCTTTTAGCCATTTGGCAAGTTTGGAGGGGAGTGTTTTGATTTCATTCTGGAGAGTCAGAGCCTCACTTCATCATTACAGCAAGAGCTTAGACTTAGGAAATTATCTTTGAGAACCACCCAGGCAGCAGGAGGATGGCCCCTGCCAAAAGCAGCCCTTGCCATTGGAAACACCAGTGGTGTTCATCCATAGCTTAATTGTCAGTCCCTGAATTCTCAGTCCCGTGTTTCTGCTCCATCATTTGCCAAATCAGTAGCATGGGACAATCTTATTGTTTGGGTTTGAAAGTGTAAATAGGTGTTATTTGTTTGTTTGTTTGCCATGTGAGATTATTTCTGGCACGAGGTAGACCTAGAAATTGATGTTTTCTGTCTGTTTAGTAGCTGCAGGATGGCAAGTACAGGTGCCTCCAAGTGTTATGGCAGTCTGCCTTGGTAAGGCACAGAGGAGCCTTCTTGAATTTGTAATTTGGTGTTTTCTTTATACCCATGCACCCGGCCCTGAGCCCCTGTGAAGCACCCAGCCAGTGGGCAAATGATAGAGATCACAAAAAGAGACTCAAAGAAAAACCCACCAATTTGTCTTCTGCCAATTTCCCTTTGTGTTGGTGCTGTGCCACACTGGATAGAATTGGCAAGTTCACAACGAGAAGCTATGATTTTCTTGTCCATTTGTCCAAAAGCACTGTCATTTCTAAAGTATTTGAGGTCATGTCAATGATGAATTGAAGATGTGTCCTCAGAAATGCTGTTTTACACTGAAGTGGGCATGACTGGGAGACCTGAAGTGCTCTGGGCAGGAAAAGCCAAGTGTGCTACCTGTCATCTTAAAAGCAGGTGCTGAGTTAGAGACTTTTCCTAAGCTCAGTGTGAGTGTTTGAGTCTGGGTCATATCTGGGCAAATAGTAGCCAGCAGCCTGGATGGACCTCTCCTAATCCAGAGCCTGTCTTTCACACCCCATGTGGACACAGTCCCATATACCTACATACCAGCAGCAGCAACTTGAAAGCAGGAGCAGATGAACTGCAAGGCTTCATAGAAGCTGACCTAAATATAGCAGAGGTGTCCGTGCTTTTGCCAAGGATGCTGGGGTCCCAAATAAAACCATGGGTACAATGGCATAAGTGGTGCCCACCTTATAGCAAAAACCAGCTGCAGGTAGGGAGATTGGCCTGATAGGGACAGGGAATATGAGATACCCATTCAGTCCCATGCTCTCTGGTCCAGGTGTTTGTTGAGGCTGTTTTTGAAATAAGTTCCATTGTCTGACTAAGGTTCTGTGTCACCACAGGACTTGCTTTTCAATGCCCAGGATGGTGTATGGGCAGTGACGTGAGGCACAGGGTACATCTCCAGCCATCCAGTGGTTGTGTCCACAATTGTCAGCATGTAGTGCCTGGCTTGGTGGGTTTGTGGGAGTGTGATGTCATTGATCTGGCAGGCCTCCCCATACTTATATTTCAACCATTGTCCGCTTATCACAAGGGCTTTATGCTTGGCCTGCTTGATTGCAGCACATGTTTCGTAGTTATGGATGACCTGGAAGATACTGTCTGTGATTAAGTCCACCCCTTGATCATGAGCCCATCATGTTGCATCTCTTCCCTGATGACCTGAGCTGTCATGGACCCACCAAGCCAAAACTAATTCACCTTTATGTTGCCGGACCAGATCTGTCTGAGATGCTTTCATCTTGGCAACCTGATCCACCTGTTCATTGTTGCAATGTTCTTCAGTAGCCCAGCTCTTGGGTATGTGGGCATCTACATGGTGTACTTTTACAGCCAGCTTCTCTACCTGTGGCAATGTCTTGCCACAATTCAGCAGCCTACATGGGTTTACTTCTGTGCTGCCAATTGGTCTAGCCAGTCGCACAGAAGATTTGACAGGAACAAGGCATTAATATTTCTTGGTTACCAGTCATAGTTCATATTATTAATTAATTATTATTCAATCTTCATTTGGTTAAATTGTCTTTGGTTCCTTGGTTTAGAAGAGCTCTTTCATGTGGAGGTGGTAGGAAAGCCTCATGGTCCTGCGTGGCAGGCTGGTTTTGGCCTCCACCCTGTAGAACAATTTGGACCACCTCAAGGTGCTCTTTTCCCAGCAGTCTGTCCATACTGAAGATGAGGACATCCATCACCTTCCCTGTCTCTGGGGTTTCTTCACATTTCTCCAGATGCAGAAGGCAATACAAGCCATGCTGAGCAGCCCCACAGGTTGCCAGGCTGTACAGAGCAACCAGCTCATGTCAAGGGGCAAGGTGGCAAAGCTGGCACAAAGGATAGGGCAGGCTAGAGGCTGCACTCTCTGGGATAATGGGCGATTGCTTCACTCAGGAGGGATGTCCCGCCTCTCCCTGACCTGGTACTGGCAATTGCAAAGGCAGATGGTGCTGGTCCTTTCAGCAGTCACGCTCTTGGCGACAGCGGGCGGTTTCTTGGGAATGATGCCCATCCTGAACCTTACCCAGTCTGTGGGTTTGCAGGGGTCTATGCTGCAGGTCCGTTCTTCGGCCGTATATGTGGTGGCCATGAATGACAGAGACAGCCTGTGGAGTACCATGGTCAGGAGGACCACCAGGATGAGCCCCATTCTGGTCCTTTGCAAGGGTGACATCTTGACACGTGAGCGGCTTCGGCGTGCCATGTTGGTCGGAGTTCAGGCTGTCGTGTTCCGGGCTGCCCAGTCTCTATGTGCTTGTATGTGTTGAAAATGTGACATCATGGGCTGCTGTCACACAGGGCTCTGTGATGTCACAACGTGTTTTCTGCCTGGCCGGCAGGCAATAAAAACCAAAAGGGAGCTGGGAAGCACCTGGGTGGATGGATTTTGAAACCTGTCCCACTGCTATGCCTGCTGTCAGGCACTGAGTCCAGCAGTGGAGTGGCACTGCGTCCCACAGGATTTGCACTGTGAGCTGTGCCCAGACTCCATCCAAGCTGCATTCAGTGCTGTGCCCCAGCTGGGCAGCCATGATATGTTTCCACACAAAATCCTCTTGAGGGCAAAGTGGCAAAACATGTGAAGAGGAAAGCCAAAAATTCATGCATTTTGACAAAAAATCTTAACCCCTCTTGAGCAGGGTCTTGGACAAACCGACCTGTAAGAGGAATAACAGATCATTCTCAGCATACCATTACCTTTTAAATGTGTTGATCACCTTTTACCACCACAATGTCAATTAGATACAGTCTACCATATAAAACTTCAAAGGGCCTTACTCCCTTCATAAAACGTGTGGTGATTCAGATTCTCACTAAAGCAATAGGTAACACATCTACACTCACCTTTGTGCATTTGCCACCCAGCACTCCTTTCTGCACAGAACTGTAAATAAGTACCTCAGCTCTGTGTGTGGATCAACTTCTTGCACAGTGGGTAAAGCCACCTGTTTCAGGACAATGACTGCAGAACTAAAATCTTTCCACTGGTCAGCTTTAGACATGATAAGAAGGCTTAATAAGAATCAAAGTCTTTGCAGGCCAGTTTGCAATCCTAGAAGTCACCATTTGCACAAATGTTGTGTTAGGTAGATTTGTTCCTGAAGATGTCTGGCTTTCAAAACTCAGAACTGAAAATTGTGGCTGAAAAACTGAATGCTGAAAAAACATTTGCAGGCATGCTAGCTAAGCTAATGATGACAAACATGAATTTCAAGATAAAAGCTGATGCCCAGCTGAGTTCTGAAAAAAAGGTGTACTCAACTGTATGGCTGTGCACATTCAGAGGCTTAGTGGGGATTTAGTCCTTCCTCCTGTACATCTGGACTCTCACCACACACAGAGAGGTCTTAATAGCTTAGTTAATATAAACTTCCATTTGTACATCTTGTTGATCACCTGTAAAATTTGCAAAGCCTTTCCTTCTTCAGAGTGAAATTTTCCACATTTAGATTTTTTCCCAGTGTGGTTGTTGTTTGTTATTTTAGAAATTGGAGCATGTGTGTTGGAGAGAGGCAGGGAGAAAAGAACTGTGCACAGTGTAGCAAGTTTAGCTAAAAACTTGGCCCACGTAGTTGAAAATAATAGAAGACTTCTATCTGTGAATATCTGGGTAAAAATGAACTTGAATTGATTAAGCTATGATCCATTGTAAACTGACTTCCATATGAATGATATTTTATTATTAATTCTTTGTGAGACCCGTAGAATCCCAAAGGGGATTTTTTTCTTTGTTTGGCTTTGAATGTGTGTTAGTAAACATTTTTCATATAGAAAACCTCTTTATTTTTTTATTTTTCTCCCTGAAGACACAGTGTCACCCAGCAGTGGAATGTTGTAATACATTTGTGTTCTCCTTTGGTTATTTACACTCACCTGGCAGCATGAATGATCTGGGTGGTTTCCAGCTGGTTGCATGTAACCCCCTTAGAGCTAAGGACAGGTAATCCTTTGTGCCTTTTCTGTAATCCAGATGGGGAATCTTCCTAGCTGGTAAAATTAATTATCTTTACTCGCTGCCTTGTGCTCTTGAGATTAGTCTGCTTGGTTCACCAAGGGCTGCCCAGCAGCATTGCCAAGGCCTTTCTACTGAGCCCTGCTCAGCGTGGAGCAGCAAGGAGCTCAGTGCTGCTGGGTGCCACCTGCCAGCTGTGCCCAAGGACAGAGAAAGCACCAGGAAGGGTGGATCTCCTTCAAACCGTGCCTGCCAGCATGTAGGTAGTTCTGCCTTGGCACCAGGGCAGCCTTTAGTGAGAGAACTTGCCAGTGTATTTGTGAAACCCAAGCACGTGATTCTCCTTTTGCATCTATCTCCAAATCAAATTCAGTATCTGAATGATCGAGATCCTGGATCTTTTTCCATTTTTGTTGTTGACAAAAGTGGGAAATCAGAGGGAATGTATGTTCTTTTCCCCTTGTGTTTTATTCCTTTGCTGTCTCTGCCAGTCTGCATCATTTTTTTGGTCATCTTTTCCTGATTTTCTAGTGACTAAAGGGAGAAGATGGTAAATGCTGAAAAACATCACCACTGCAATAGTTTGAATAAGCAAACCTCACATTCATTAGCAAAAATATGGAGCAAAACCATGAAAAGTGTTAGCATCTGGAAAATGAGAGGCTGTTCCTCTTAATTTTTTTGGCCATTTCTCAATGACAAAATGAGAAATCACAGTCTGTGATACATGCATCTCATATTTTCCCTAGCCTGTTTGCCTTTATATATAGTCTGGAATTTCTCAGAAACTCTTGACCTAAACCATAGGTTTCCAAGGAACACGTCTTTGATACACTGCTCTGGATTATGTAAATATGCGCCATGTCCCTTAAAGGCTATCTCAATGTCCACCCTCTAAGATACCTTACAAAAAACAAAGGGAAGAGAACATGTTTCAGAGTGCTGGAAAAATCTGATCCAGTGAGCTGCTGAATTTTTTTTTCCTTCTGCTGCTGCTACCTTGCTTTGCATCTTTGAGCTTGCAGAGCTCCACAGAATCTGAAACTAGAAGCCCTTATTAGAGGACATTCTTTAAAATTTCTTGCTGCTCCTCTGGGGACCGAAGTAATGGCAGCTTGAAGCAGCAGAGAATGTGTAATTAGGGCAAACAGCGATGCCTCGCGTGATCGGGAGGAACAGGAGGAGAGGAGGGGAAGCGCAACAGCCCGGCGTGCACAGGCTGTTACTAGGAGACCCCGGCACGAAATGCATGAGATGCGGGGTGCTAATGGGCCGGCCCCGCCGCCTGGGTACCAGCCCGACCTGCTGCACAGCTGCTTCTGCCCGCCCGTTGCCAAGCAACTCCATCCCTTTTCCTTTTGCCCTTCCCTTCCCTTCCCTTCCCTTCCCTTCCCTTCCCTTCCCTTCCCTTCCCTTCCCTTCCCTTCCCTTCCCTTCCCTTCCCTTCCCTTCCCTTCCCTTCCCTTCTTTCTTCTCCTTTCTTCTTTTTTCTTTTTAAAAATTTTCCTCCCTCCTCCACACTCACTTATTCTGGAGGCTTAATTGGGTAGTTTTGCTGCTGGTGTTGCTGCCGGGTGCTCGTGTGTCCCAACTGCTCTGCTGCTGTCCCCAGGGCCCGGCCCAGGGGAGGATGTGCTGGCAATTAATGGGGCAGAAGCTGGGCTTGTGTGTTCAGGCTGGCACCAGCATCTGTCCCCCAGCCCTGCTCCCCACCATGGAGCACCTCTCCTTCAAAGAGGAGCTGTGGAGAGGGGTTTGAACGGGGAGCACATTGCAAAGGCTTTATCACTCTCGATGGGAGCCTTGCACAGACCCAAAGAGATAAAGCCAGGCGTTCCTCCCCTCCCTCAGGGCTCAGGATGGAGGGCAGTGTGCGCTTGTTAAATGCGGCCTCTTGAGTAGAAAACGGAACATTTCCATTTCTTTGAATGTTGCTACATGCTTTGCTTTTCTCTGCTTTTCAGCTAGGCAAGTGGGCTTTGTGGATGTGTGTTATGTGCTTGTGTGTGTGTAAGACATAATGCTGCAAAAATTGGTTTCTTTTTGTGTCCTGAATGGCTACATGCTGAAGACTGCTGCTGGCTTGGTAGAAGAGCCTTGGCAAGGCCCTTAGGAACTAATCCGGAGCTTTGAAGTTTGTAGAAAGACTGATTGGACATTGGGTCTCCTTCTTAACCTCTTTTCCCCCATCTCTAATATAAATATGATCAGAGTCACCTCTCTGTAAGGGCACTTCTGACCTTTTTGGATGAAAGGAGCTGTACATCATTCATGGAAATGTACTGCTTTTACACTTGATCATCCCTGCTCTTCTAAAAATAGGTACAACCTTCTCACATTGTGTATTTCACAATCCTGTCACATTCCTCTTCTGCCCCATACCGTCTCTGCCAGCTTTTCTCTTGTGCTTTGTCACCCTTTCAAAGGCTTTTCCATTTTTCCAGCAGGTGGCAAAACTGAATAAAATGCCAGTTTTAATTTTTTTTCTCTTTTTTTGTGTAGAAAACATTGGCGGACCAGTTAAGCACTCACTATTGCCCCCTCCTTTGAATTCCTTTTAAATAATAAAAATATTAATTAGGCTTTCTATTCTCCAACAAAAATCAATTAGGAGTATATTGAGGAATGAAAGGCTCAGAAAAGTATCTGAAATTGATTTTTGTAATTAGTTTTACTGGTTGATGGGTTGCATGCACATACACTTAGATATTAGCATTGATCTCCAGAGGATGTGTGTATTAAATAGCCTGCTCTTCCTTTTTGCTAAAGAAATGAACTTATTAATCTTAAAAAGAAGCTGATGTTGTTGTGCTCTGAACTGCAGCTGCTCACCAGCTTTTTTGTAACCTCACCAGCACAGCAGCTGCCTGAGCCATGTGATGGTAACGTGCTGAATCTGCTGTGAAAGTGGGGAGCAGGTCTGGGGCAGCTCCTCTTGTGTGTCTCATATTTGACAAAGTGTGTCTATATAATGAGGGAAGACAGGCACTGGTGTTAAGGACACCTGTCTTGTTAGATTTCATTTTTCAGTGGTCCTTAAACCCAAATGTCCTTCTGAGATATGTTTCTATTAAATCTCATAAAGCACTTTACATAGGAGAGAGGAGTGACCAGTAACATTTTCTGTTGTGCCATGTGCTGTGTGCTGATGTTCAGCTAATTAGAAGAATTATGGCTTGGCTTCATTGGTATGCCATGTATGTAGCTTGTAAAGCTCTCAGGGACCCTTGGAGATGAAGAGTGCTACATAAATATAAAATATTGGTAATGTGGAGTTCCACATGAGGCGTCTCATTGTGCTGAGGCAGACTTTCATCATAAACTGCAGAGCAGCTAGGAATGCCTGCCCGGCATTTCTCTGCGAGGTGCTCTGGGGGCTGCTTCTCCCCCAAAACCACACCAGCTTCTGGCACTTCTGCAGCAGCAGCAGCATCCCCACAGGCACCAGCCTCTGAAGGATGCCTGGGTTCATCCTGCAGTGACACTGCTGCTCCTGCAACAGCATGGTCCCACTCACCAGCCCAGGACCAGTAGGTCCCAATAAGATTCCTCAGGAAGGGTAGCAAGAAAAATCATTGAATCACTCTTAGGGTAACAAGGAAAGTTATTAAAACACTCTTTAAAAGCGCTACTTGATTATTCACACATTTCTTCACTCAGCTCAGACCCCCAGAGCTTCCTTATAGGAAAAATACGAGCAAGAAGTCTTGCACTTATTTCCTTTTTTCAGTTGTAATTTTACAGTTTGTCTAGTTCTCCGGGAACATCAGTCTTGAAACAAGTGTAGCTGAAACTGTGTTTCAATACATACTTTTAGACATTGAGACTTTTAGAACCAGTTTAATTTTAAATGTTTTTTAAATTACAGAGGGTGGAAAGGAAGGATATATTTGTGCTTCTTTCAGACAACTTTTTCTTGGATTTTGAAACTATATATAAAAAAATCTCAGTGGATTAGAACACATGCTGGGGTTTTTTCTGTTGTTTTCTTAAACACACTTTCACATGCTAGCTTTGTGTAGCTGTGTGATATTAAGGAGTTCTTCAAACATACTGCAACTAATGTTTGCTTTGAATAGCCTTCAAAATATGCATATGGCAGAATTTGGGGGTTTCCCCTCAGTTTCTCTAAACATTTTTGGCTGAATCAAAAAGGAGTGTCAAGGGACTTAAGGAGTCCCATGACACTACCACATTTTAGCACAGAGAAGTATCAGAAAGGATTTTTACTGTGATTCTCCTCTGAAGCTCACTGCAGGACTGGGAGCTTAAGCTACTTGATTGTTTTACTAAGTGCCCTGCAGGAGAGTGCAGGGGAGGGGTAAGGAAATAGATATGGATGGATAATCATAATATCTCTGCTTTCAGTTCCATAAAGATACAGGATGAAACTTGAGCCTAATGAACATTTTTGAAATTACTTGGATGGAGCCAGGGTTTCATTCCATCACACTGGAACTCTGTGATCTTACTGTGCACATCCCTAAATCTGGAAAGTTTTCTTCTTAAAATCCCTGCTGTTGAAATTTGGGGAATAGAGAGCAAATTTCTTCCTCTGTATTTTAAAATAAATGTTCCTAGCCTGCAGGGCTGCAAAGAGAGGTTTAAAACCATGGCCCTAGGTTATCTACAAAGCAGAAGGCAAATGATGTCTGAATATTATTGTTTTCTTCTTTAAAATCTCATTATTTCTGTAGAAGAGTGCACTCATGACTTTTTAACCCTTGGGATTGGCAATAAATAATGCAGCTATAAGAAGCATAATGTGCCCATTGTGTGCTGTAGTTTTGTGATCATGTCCTCAGCTGATCTTGAGTAGGTACCTCTGTGTCCTGTAACCTAATGTTTCTACTAATCACTCTGCTGAAACAGCCTCTCTGAGATGTCTTAGCAAACACTGCCTTTTCTTCTTGGACAAGAGAAATGTCTGGGACCTAGAGGGTGCCTGTGGGATGTAGGTGGCAAGGACAGGGGATCTCTGGATCTAGAGAAGAGACAATATCCTTATTGCTATGTTTTGTGAGGAAATATTTGTTGTGAAGATTTGTACAGGGTTTACAATTTAAGTATGTGTTGGAGCAAAAACCTGATGTTCTCTTTTTTGTGCCTGGAGAGCAAAGATACAGGTGCCTGCAGCTGAGCTGCTTGCCTGGCCCCCTGCACCATCAAAGTAGAGAAATTCACCTCCAATTCCAGTCTGCCTGGGTATGATGTGTCACAGTCAACCCATGCCATTGCCTCCCCATTAACTTGAAGAAGAATGCCATAGGTGGCAGTGTCAGATGATGGCTTTCAATATCTAAAGCTGCGTGAGATGAAACTCACCAAGAATTCCTGAGGCTGGAGAATGGAGGGAGAAGTTCCAAAGACCAGTGCAGTGGTCATTACAGAACCAGCCCAGCTATATCCATCACGTTCTGCTGGAAACCTGGTGTGTGTTTGCCACAGGAGTGTAAATGGGATTGTGTGCTTGGCTTTTCATACTTTCAAATGATAAATTTTTGGCTTTCAAGAGAAAGTTGTACCAATAATTTGTTTATTTTTGTAGCTAGATGCCTAATATTTATTCCTGCATTCATCTTAGTCACAAAAGGAATAGTGACTCGATTTCAGGGCTGCCAAAGTCTGATGGATTTTTGTTATGATTCATAATTTTAACTTCACTATTGCATGTTTCCTATAAATTTTCAAAAGTCTTTGTCCTCCAGTTACCAGATTGGACCAGGCTGGATGAAATAGAGAATGGAGGGCCAGACTGTACTGAAATGTACTTTGGGGTTACCTTTAAATGAAGAGCTCAGTTGGGTGACGTGCCATAAACAGAAGTGGAATGGAGAGCATACTCCCCAAGCATCCTAGTCTCAGGGTATAAATTGTGCTCTAGGAGCATGAAAAGGTTAAAATGAGGTATGGACCACTGGACACAGCCACAGTGAAGAGAGGCTGCTTCACAGAAGTGTGCAGTCATGATGGACTGAAACCCTAAAGTATATCTTAAGGGCTAATACCATTTCTGTAGGGCTGTTTTGGTGATACAGCCCTTCCAGACCAGTAGGTTTCAGGACACAGCTCTGTGCACAAGCAGGCATGAGCAGGCTGCTTCTCCAGGATCCTCACCAGGCAACTCAGATGTGTCTGATGTGAGTATTTCTTGGTGATCAAGTGACCTCTTTTGAGCTGAGGCTTTGGTTCAGCCTGGCCAGAGTCTAGATGTAGGTTTTTTTCCCTGTCCCAGGAACTGCTGTGTGAGTGCACAGCTGGCACACTTCACCTACAGCCTGGCTCCAGCCACAGGACAAGGCTGTGGCCAGCCAGAAATAACACCCTTCCAATGCACACGGTGTGGATGCTGGGTCCTGTGCACCCACTGCCTCACTGCAGTTCTCCTGCACTGTGCTGCACTGCTCTCTGATGCACGTGCTGCCCATGGAAGCTTGGAATCACTAGCTAGTGTCGCTGACTCCCAAGGGAAAAAGTAGAAACAGCTGAAAGCCAGTATTCTATGTTGCTTACAGATTTTCCATAAGCAAATGATACTTTTTTTTTTAACACAAGTGCTCATCTGGGAAAATTGCATAATTCACTGCTTGAATATATCTGCACTGCTTCCCAGATACATTTATGGATGTGTGGAATCTGAACCAGCCCCATGGTGTGGAGTAAGTTCTGAACTGAAAGAACTGAGCATTTAACATATTCCTAGGTATTGGCTTCTTTTTGGATGAGGACTGGCTCCTCCATTGAGTGCGTTTGTATAAATGTGGATTAATGGATTTGTTTAAGGACTGCATAGATCCTTGTGTTGAATAAAGGTGACTTAAGGAATAGAGCCTCCTTCCTGGGCACAGCTTGCAGGCACAAATCTTGAATGTGGTTTTTAATTTGAGAAATTAGAAAAAAAGGACAGTATGGCACAACTCTGTGATGTTCCTATTTTTAATTGGATTTTGCAGCTCATAATTAATTTCTTAAAAAGAGGGAGATCCTGGCCCTGTAGAAGTGAGTAGGAGTTTTGCCGTTGCTTTCAGCAGAAGAAGATTTCATCATATATCTTTTTAGTCTCACTAATCCTCTGAACAAGAGAAGAGCAGCCTAACACATAGAAAGGATCCTTCCCATTTTTTCTCCCTGCTATTGCCAGTGAAGAGGTAGGAGGACCCTCCCCCCTTTTTCATTCCCATGCTTTCTACATATGTGCACCTTGGCAAGATACACTTCCATTTCATCTTCATTTAAGGTGAAAGCAGCCATTAAAGGAGCGGTTTATTTTTAGTCTTAACATGCAGAGACAGGCAGGTCTCTCTTCTCCTTCCCTCTTGTGTTTTTGAGTAGCTGCAGGAGAGCAGGAAATCTAACCTCTTTGAGGTCTCTGGGTCAAGGAGCCGTCTGACATGGCTTTAAAGGTCACTGTGCTCCTTTGCATTGTGTACTGGGAGCATGGTATGGCAGCATGCAGTCTGGAGCACTGAGAGGTACTGTCTGACATTTTGCTGAACAGGGCTTGGGTTACAAAGGAAAAACAAAACTCAGCTCAGGGCTGTGCAAGGCCAAAGCTTGGAACACTTGGGAGAGGAGCCCCTGCAGCAAGTAACAGATAAGTGTCATCCTATGGGTTCACCAGTAATCGTGCTTGGCTTTTCTGTCTCTTGTAACCTATATATAGCACTGTGTATTTTCAAAGCTCTTGCCAAATTTTAACAAGCCAAACTCCACTTCCATCCTAGTAGCCTATATGGTTTCACAGAAAGCCCGGGATGCTTTTTCTTCACCCTTCTGCTCTGTAGATGACTGTATCCTTCAGACTGGCTGTACCTGCCAGATTCAGCTGAGCAGTTGTCTTCTGCATTTGCTTTGCAGCATGTGTGGCAAATGTGCTGCAAGGCAGTTTCCCTGCCTGGCTGTCTCCACTCTAAGGTAGGCACTAGAGAGCGTCAGAGAACCAAGGAACTACATTATCATAGAGGCTTGTTTACTGACAACTTTTTAAAATAATGCATGAACTGTTCAGACAAACTGGTGCTCCATCACAGGCACAGGGCCAGACCTGGGAAATCCCTTTTTTCTGAGGAGAGCAGATGCTTTTTGTCAGGTAGGGTGCAAAGGCCTGGGGGGAGACTGCTGCAACTGCAGCTCCAGTGTGTGGGGCCAGCACTGGTGACAGTGTTTGAGGTACAGTTGAGTAACCAGCCCAGAAACAAGACACCGGCACCTTGCTCACTAAGAAGATTCTAACTTCTTATTTTCCTGAAGAAATCCTGTCCAAAGAATAAAGGAACAAGAGGTGAGTCTGCAGAGATGACCGAGCAGGCGCATTCTAAGCGGGGTGGTGTTATTGTTGGCTCAGTCCCTTGTCCTGTTGGGCATTTTCCCATGGGGGACTGTGACTCACAACAGGGACATCCAGGCTGGCCTTTCTTCATTCAGGGACTGTGGGATAAATGGATATTTTGGTGTAGTCTTGCCAGCTGCTGCCCCCTCTTCACAACTTCATCCCACTGAATCCTTTAATTGAACTACTGAGCCAAAGAAACTCCTAAGAGGCCAATAAAATGGCTCAACTTCAGTTAAGGTATCAGCCCATTCTGCTGTTCTGTCTGGGGCAGATGATGACTGTGCAGCAGAGATGCCTGTGCAACAAGAAATCTGCAGAAACTCATAAACCAGAGAACAGCATTTTTTTGTGTATTTTGCTGCAATTTTCTTTCCCTTTTCACTTTTCTTGCTTTTTTTGCCTCTCAAGTTCATCATCATGATATACATATGTCTCCCATAACCAGATCTCACTCTTCTACTTGCTGAATAGACACCCTAAATATAGCAGTCTATGTCTCTGCATTGTCTGCTGTGGTCAAGTGATTGTTTCATGTGACTGGGCTAGAGGGGTCTTGGTGTAGCCTGTAGTGGGTTTTTTAAGATTACCTTCTTAGCAATTTTAAGAACAAATAAATAAGTAGTAATCCACTTAGAAGCTTGGTAGTGAAAGTGATTTCTTGTCTGACTTTTATCTCAACTGACTGCATGGGGAAGAGTGACATGGAGCTTATATAGGAGGAGGTGCACTGGAGCATTTGTTGTTGGGGGAGATGTTAAATATGAATACACACCAATGCATGTGCGCTGAAAAGGGAGTCATGACTTGGGATTCTTCATCAGAAGGTGTTAATGACTCCACAGATGTTACACCATGGCAGACTTTGATCTACAGAGACTGATGTGCATTAGAAGATAGATATGAGCATAGAATCATAGAATCTTGTGGATCCCTTCCTGAGTAGGAAGGGACCCACAATAATCATTGAGTCCAACTCCTACCAGCAGACTAGAATCTCTTCTGTCTTACCACTATGCCATTTCACTGCCTTCAATGGTATTGTTAATATTTTGGGACAGAATAACAGCTGATGAAGGTGTAGTGCAAGAAGCCTGAAGGACCAGCCCATTCCAGGAAGTAAAAATGTATCCTCTCACACTCACCTGACACATAATTTCTTGGTCCCAGGAATAGATATTGTTGTCAGAAGCAAGTAGAAAAGGCGCAGTCCTTGGGGGCAGCAGGCATGAATGCTTGAGGGGAACAGATGTGAGGCTGGCCACACAAAGGGTGAATAGAACCGGGGTAAGGTGTGTGATGCAGTAGTGGTGGTCACTCAGGAGTGGTACACACCTGTACAGTGTTCAGGTGTTAGTACAGTCACTCAAGTACTGCAGTAGTACATCTGGCAAGGTTAGAGTGAGCTGAAAAGCTGTTTGAAAATCAAGTTTCAGCCACACAGCTGCTTAGACATTTGAGGACATTCTTAAGGCTTCTTCAAAGGCCTTCGAAACTTGGCTGGTTTTGTTAGAAACGAGATATAAGGTTGTGTGAGAATTTTAGCTGTGGTAAAATCTGGACTGGAACCATCCTCAGTACAATACATCACAAGCCCTAGGTTATTTGCATTCCACGCTGACCATGAATTGTGTGAAGGGCTAACCAACTCAAATGGGTTAGAGGCAGGGTGGGAGGACACGGGGCTTTCAAACTGAGTGCTCAGTAATGCTGCTGCCACGCTGACTGTTCTCTCCTCCCCTCTGCAGGTGAGAAGCCTTACAAGTGCTCATGGGAAGGGTGCGAGTGGCGTTTTGCACGGAGCGACGAGCTCACGAGGCATTACAGAAAGCACACGGGTGCAAAGCCCTTTAAATGCAACCATTGTGACAGGTAATGCAGCTCCTAACGTGGTGTTCAAGAAACCTGGGGACTTTTGTGACTGGCATGGAGCCGCAGCTCCCAGAGACAAGAGACCTGGCTCGCAGCAGAGAGGCCCCTTCTGTCCCACTGCCTGGATCCCTGTACCATGGAGGGACCCTCTGCTCAGCCCCTGTCCTCTCTGCCTTAGTGGCCAGGCAGGCTGGCAGATGGGAATTCTTCCTAAGCAGTCTAATCTCACAGCACAGAACAAAATGTGGGACCAGGTGTAGGTCTGACAGAACCCTGCTGGTATCTGTTGTGGGCACAGGATTCAGTTCATAGGGCAGGTCTTGTTAATACTCTTAAAGCAGAGAAGACATCCAGAAGGCCTTAGACCATTTCAGTGATGGACCTCTCCACAAAGCATCTCCCCGGCTTTCTGTCTCCTGATCCTGTCAGCCTGCTGTGCTCCCGAAGGCAGAGCTCCCTCTATTTGCTCTGCTTCAAGGACTACCCTGAGCACCACTGCTGGCTACCTGCATTTTTGCAGGGTGGGCCTCACAAAAACATTGGTGTAAGGCAGGAGGAGTGGGGAGTGGGTGTTGTGCCACAAGTGGCCCAAATCTCTAGGAAACCGCTAGGGAAAAAGCATTTAATTTCTGTATGATCGTTGTCTTCTCTTAGCGCTGAGTCCAGGGCTCCTAAAGAAAAGACAACAAAGGGCACCATTCTCAAAAGCCCAAGAGTGGTTGAGACACATTTTACTGTTCAAGTTCACAGGGGTTGTTTTGTGTAAGATCAGTGATCTCTGCACATTCCTGCTAATTAGTGAATCTTTTCCTACAGTTTTAAATCCCACTCTTGACATCTGTTTGAAGTGGGAAATACTCTGCACCTTCACTCTGTGAGGGCCCAGGTTTGAAAGCCCGACAGGTGCGCAGGGCCAAGGCTCCTGAGGCGCCTGTCAGCAGCAGTGCTCTGCACTCAGAAATGAGGTGCGAGCTGCTTCAGTAAATACTGAGCTTCTCTGAAAAATCTGGTCATCGTTGCTTGGTGCTGAGTGTTTTTGAAAGCTGGGTTCTTTCAATGTAGAAACAAAACAAAAAGAACACCCTTCTCCACATCCACAGTCCCAATTGATAAGAAATCAGGGTGGAGCAAAAGCAATTACCCCTGTAATGACTCTTGACAGCACTGACAGGATCGAACAATGAGCACTTCTCCCCCCCTCACCCCCCCAGCTGAAGATTGGCAGTGCCCTGGGTGAAACCTGGATCCACTATTGAGTAATCAAATAATGTGCTTGCATCTGAACATGTTATCCAGCTAATCCTATTTATATATATTTTTAAAAGAGGCTTAAGAAAATTACCCATCTTTTTAATGCAGCACTAAGGTTCTCGACTGTGATAAGGAAACGTTTTGTAATACAATAAAGCCTCTAGGAAGCCTGTGGGTACACCAGACCAACAGAGAATATGCGTGGAGAGAGGATGTGTGGGACATAAACAAGGGACCCCATCCTTTTATGGGAAGGAAATTTGATCATTTTCACATCCTGCCTTTCCAATAGCTTCATCTCCTTAAGTGCTCTTCTGCCCTTGTCTCCCCTCTTCCCGTCCCCCTTCCCCCACGGAGGGCTTCCTCTTGGATTATCTTTTGTTTTATCCCTGGATCATCTTTTGTTAGCTCAGAATGAGGGACAGGATAAGCCAAGTAGGGACCTCTGCGGTTCTGCTTTTGTTTAAGCACTTCTGTGAACGAGAACAATTATGTTCTCTGTTTTAAATGTAAGGCATTGCCTTTCTCTTTTCTTTCCTCGAGTGGCCCCACAAACACACACACATACACATATACACACAGTCTTAGGGTTTCTGTGTCAGGACAAACAATATTTTTAGCAGAGACCTAGAGAAATACAGCTGGTATTTTCAACTCCTTGATCTCTTTCAGCCCTTTAAGTGTTCGTTATTCTCCCTCTACATATTACCCCTTTCTACTTAGCTTTTCTCTTTGGCAGCAAACTCAGTCACTGCAGTCAACAGATACGTTCCTGTAATCATCTAATGCATTTTCTGCTCTTCTGCTGAACCTGTAGATGAAGGAAAAACATTATTAATAAAATTCAGAGTGCTGAGGATTGTGCACTGTTAAACTCTATGCCCATACTACCTGTGTGTAGTGATAGGAGGCAGATTTGACCTTATTCCCCCAGTTAATTGTTGCAAGCTTTTAGAGTGACTGTGCCTGTTCTTTTGCCCCACTCTGCCATAGGACTGTTTTTCATTCTTTTCTCATTCTCAAGCCTCTTTGCTACCACCTATTGCAGAGGTCACCTCAAGCAAGCACTGAAACATGAGCCTAAAACTGCCTTTAGCCATTTAGGCAGACTTTTAAAGATGTGCCTTCCTGAGCCAGGGTTCCAGCTGGAGAACAGTTTCTGTGTATTTGAACTGCTACTCTTTATTGCACTCCCCATTATCGACAGAAGCTGTGGCCACTCTCTCAGACATGCTGCCTTGTTAGGTTTTAAGGAGCTGATCGGAGCTGTTTTAACAACACTGATGTAGCACAAATCCTGTGCCTGTTGTTGTTCAGAGCTGAAGGCTGTATCTTGGCAAACAGAGCATGGAAGGAGCGATTCAGATAGCAGAGGGGGATGTTGTTCACACAGTCTGGCTGCAGCTCCCTTCCAAGACTGTTTTTAGGTGTGCTTGTGTATCTCACCTTCTGACCGATGTCAAAGGAGCTTTAATGTCCTCTGTGTATAAGTAAATTTTAGAACAAAAGAGATAAGAAGGTGAGATTCTCTTCTTCTGCTGTCCCAGCCCTATCCCAACACCACGCAGCCCACAGATCACATTGTTAGTCATAGCTGGCAAACTACCACTGCTTTGAGTAACATCATATGTACTGCAAATGGTGTGTGGTTTTGTGGCAGCAGGAGAGAAAGGAGAATCGGCTAAAGTGGTGTGGAAAGCACCCCAGGAAAGTCCTTAGTGCCTTCCAGATGTCAGGGTTATGCTGGTTGTTAGCATTCCCCAGGAATTTTGCTCATCAGAAACGCAGGCTAGGGTTGTTCCTCACACAGTGCAAGCCTTCAGCACTTCAAGGGGAGGAGTTTGACAGGGTAGTGGCACTTGCTGATCCTAGATAAAGAGGTGTTAAGGAGACAGCAGTGTTATAGATGAATAATGAGATGATTGGCTCTCGCAATTAAGGGATGACTATGGTGTGAATATTAAGAAAAGCTTTAGTGATGTATAGTTATGTTATTATAGTTTAAATGTCCCTTGTTCTCCCCATGGTTCCCTTTCCCCCCCTCTGTATTGTTACCATCAGACAGCCTGGGTTGTCTAGGACAGGTAACAGGAAGGCTGCACTTGTGCCCCTTCCATGGGCAGCTGGGAATGGAAAAGCTTGTTGCTAATGGAGCGCGGCACGACGCCACCTGAGCTCCAGTCAAGTTACAGGAGAGCGATCTCCACCGATAAAGGGCAGAGAGAGCTGACTGACAGACTCTGGGAGGGGCCAGCGTTGGCTGATGCAACCCCCAGGGGTATAAAAGACTGAGCATCCATCTTGAAATCAAACCGGCCATGTGGCATACACGAGGCAGTTCCCAGCGCTCTTTTTCCTTATATAGTCCTTCTGTTGTATTTTTTGTCAAGGTTTAATAAACCTTTTAAATTTTCAAAGTGAGCAGTTGTTTCTCACAGTAGCTTAGTGCTAGACTGTTGGGGTGCATCTTCCCCTCTGCCTATGTGCACATGTGCACATGGTTTCCTTGTGGATAGCAAGCTAAGAGTGCACTTAGCTGGAAGGAACACATCCCACAGTGGAAAATCCACAGCTGGTAGGAAAGATGGCTGAGCAATATATTCTCTCTCATTGTACTTACCTTCCCTTTTTCTCCTTCAGAGGCTTCAGTGCCAAGCAGTGTTGTGTTGCTAAGGAGATAGAGCAAAAAGAGAAAGGAAGGAATCATGTCTGGGAGCAGGGAATTTGTGTATCACACATCCCCGTATGACTTTTATAATTAGTGTCTTATTCTAGCATAAACTGTTCTTTCTAGGAAGAGCTAGACTGGGGGGGGATGATGGAGGAGGCTGTGATGGGCCCATGTGTGATGTGCAGAGCTGGTCTGGAACTGAAAGAGGTGTAGAGCCAGAGGTGCAGAGCAAAGTCTCATGTCATGGGCAGGACTAGGGACCAGCAAGCCCCTCTTCCTTGATTTTTGAAGAGAGTAGTTTCCTTTGACAGTTTATCCTGTGGAGCCTCTTCCCCTACTGCCTCTAGTCCCAGAAAGAAAAAAAAAAAAAAAGAATTGTGTCCAGTAATCAATAGGCTTTTTGATTGTGTGATTTAGCTGCAAAAATTTTGTATGGATTATTTTACGGTTAAAAATAAATATCCACATCCACCAGCCTTACCAAGAGATAGAACTAAACAAAATAGTCAGCGGGAGAATGTGAAGAATTAGTATTGTACCACTTTATTAGCTATAAACTAGCAAATATGGCACCATTTTATTACCTATAAAAATATTATAGGTGCTAATACGGTAGTTACTGATGTGAAACAATGTACTGAATCCATTTAATTTTAACAGATCTGGCTATGGTGTGACTCAGCATACACTTTCCTGGGTTGCATCTGTAAAAGAGACAACTGGAGAGGAAAAGCTGTGCTTGGGTGGGGGTCTTATGACTAGTCCTAGACTGAAGTGCCAGCTGGTGCATATCTTTTTGGCAGTCACTCAAGCTGTTGTTTTGTTTTGGCAGCCCTTGTAGCCAGAGCATGCTGCTTTCTAAGTCTAAGACTGATGAGAGACGTTGATCCAAGGATGTATTTTGTCACTCCAGAGCTAGAAAATTCTAGCTGTGCAGAGCCTGCTGTGTTGAAAGCCCAGTGTCCATTGTCAGATTCATGTGTGTCTTGCTGTGCCTCATGGAGGACTTTGGAGGAATGCCTCCTCCATCCTATGTTGAAGTCTCATTTTTGCCATTCTGAAGATATTAACTCCCTTCTAAGCCCTGCAAGTAGAGAAGAGATGACTTGAGCAGAGCTATGCTCATTGCTCATTCACAGAAGATGAGTAAATGGCTTTACTTGTGGAAGTTGTCTTGCTTTAAGGTTTCTTTGTCTTAAAAATGTACCTTTTGATCACTCATCTCTGTGTGTAGATGCTGATTGATCACATGTGCTGTGGAATACTTCAGCAGGACAAAAAAGGTCCCCATACTATTTAAAATAACATCATTTTTATAGTTCTCTTTCTCAGCCTTTCTCTGCTTAGAAACAGAGCGTTTATCATTTGGGTATTTAGATCGTTCCTTTTAACTATCAGTATTGGCTTTTTTGGGGGGTTGTTCAGTTTGTTCTTCTGCTTCTTCTCTCTGAGAACTACAAAACACTTGACTACTGCTTTTTAAAAAATACACTTGGTGCCCATATATGAGCTATCTTGATTCTCACAATAAGCCATTTGGATATTCTTCAGACCATTATTGGCGGCTGCTTTATACTGTAGTTCTGTGGAGCACTGAAAAGACATGCCAGGCAAATCAGTTCTGTCAGTAGCTTTTCCTAGTGTTCTTGGAGCCTACAGAAACACTTTACTCAAAAGCCACAGGTATATGGAAGTTGGTGTGATATTTGTAGTAAATGTTTTTAAAATAAATAAGCCAGTATCTTGTAGCTTAAGGTGGAAAGAAGGTAAGCCAGAACTTGCAGGGAACTTGAAAACTTCCTATTTTAAAATGCTCAGCTGAAGTTTCTAGTTTAATTTCTAAGTGTGTCTGAGTCCTGCCACTGTGACAGGCTCTATTTTAGGGCTGTGGGGTAGGCAGCCAGAACGACTGCATGCTTCTCTTGTGGTTTGCTTTTGGTGCCATATGTGTCTTAAATGACACAGTGATGGTGAGTGTAATGGATTGGTACTTTCAATCCCATATCTAAAGGGTATGGAGTCTATCTCATCAGGATCCAGCTATATGTTCAGAATGACAAAACATTATGTTTTCTTATGAGATGGAAAAGTCTTTGTGGATGAAGAACAGAAGTTGGAAACTCAAGTCCTGGCTTTCTTGTTTTTCCCCTGATTTTACCACACCTGTGTGATTTACAACTTCCTTGCCTTCTCTGTCTTTCAGTTGTCACTCTTACAAAATAGGCATAATATCTTCTGTCAACATCCTCCAGGGAGATAATATTCATCAGAATCCACGTATTACCACCCAGATTCTCAGCTGAGAGGAAGAGAGAGATATGAAGCCTAATGGATTGTCAGCCTTCAAACTCTGAGACAGGTTTCCTTCCAGTTTGGAGTTAGAAATGAGAATTCAGCTTTCAAAACTAACATTATTCTTTGGTGCTTTTTGCAAGGAGTGGGCACTTGAGAAAGCTCATATTTTTAAAAATGGTGTTGCTGAATAAAACTGATTTATTTGTTTTTTTAATATGCAAACACACGCATACTAAATATTTGGTTTTATAGTCCAGGTGCATAGGTGAGCACTCCTCCCTGATGTCTGACTCAGTGAAAGAAGTGAGAGGGAGCGGAATAGGGAAAGGATAAAAGTCGTCTCTTTAGCTGCTGAAGAGCCAGGGTAGTCGCCTATCTGTGGTCACAGAGGTCGGTCACACAGGCTTTGGTGTTGATCCATGGATAACCCAAGGAATGTCTCTAAATTGGGATATGTATTTTCTCCTGTACATAACAAGGAAGGAGCAGAAACCCTGTTTTCCAAAATCCTATACTTATTTCACTTCCTGCTTGCTTTATGTTGCAGGTGTTTTTCCAGGTCGGATCACCTCGCCCTCCACATGAAGAGACACATCTAAGTATCAGCCAGCTTGGCATGGATGTCATCTGGGCTAAGTGTTGTGAGATGAAAGTGGAACTCAAGTTACAACGTGCTACCTTACAGGAGAAGAGAACTTGATCCCGTGTAATCCTCTGTACAGGGACCACATGCTCACAGTGTCATGCTCCCAGTTACACTTCAATACCTACATCAGTTCTTTTATGCCTTGCCCCAGCGGGATGGGAGAAGATGCAGGCGAGGAAAGGGTACAGAGGTGAAGTCAGTGAAAAAGAACAATTACTTACAGTACTTCATCCCTCTTGGATTTGTTTCCTGTTTTTGCCAGTGGAAATCAAAGAAAACAGAGGAGGCTTCCCTGCAGGTGGACGGCAGTAGGAGGGGCTTATCTAACTTGCTTCTCAGTGCAACTCAGTAGAAGAATATGTCGTCTTGAAGTTGCATATTTGTAGCACTAACTTTCTTTTTAAATAGATGGGGGGAAAACAATGACCTAGAAAACCAAATCCCAGTTTGGTAGCCAAAATTAACCTCTTGGTTTTTTTGTTCTTTATCTGAGAATTCCTAATGTTCTGTGCATCAGACTTCTCACAGACACTTTGACCTGTCTTGGTTTTGGTTCTTCTTCCCAGAACTGAGCGATTGAGATCCTTTTAAGTCAATACCAGTGGCCTTAAATGGCAGTAGACTGTGGAGTGACACTTGTGACACAAACATCCTCTTTTTGGCCTGAGTTTATGTAGACTTCACGGAGGATTATATTTTTGTTGGTTGTTTTTATTTTAAATTTTTTTTTTTTTTGGCTATTGCACAACATATGCACTAGGGACTCTGGAAGCTGCTGCCACGATGGCTAAGTAGCCAAGGGATAAACCCCTGAGATACAGCACCTGATATCTCTGTAAGCCTCACCTTATTGCCATAGCTAGGACTTCTTGTTTATTTTTTGAACAAAAAACTTTAAAAGCTTGTTTGGAAGCTTAAACCTTTTTTCTCTTTTCTCCACAAACAAGTGATCTTCAGAACTCCTTGTCTTCACCTGGATATCAGTCTGGGACTGGCCACACAGGCATGACTACAGGATTCCTTCCACATCATGTGAGCATATTAGCCACAACCCACGGTGATTTAGTGGTGAATTATGTTGCTTTTTCTTGCGGTTCTTCTCTTTACCAATTTAAAACATTAGCCTTTTGTTTCTGTAAAGAGCACCTGCAGACGTTTTAATTTAAACCTGTTTGTTGAGCATCTTACACACAAAAAAAAACCCAAGCCAAAAATCCTACTCCAGTCTCTGAGTAGGAAATCAAGAACCTCTTCCAAGTACAATGGCTTCATTCAGCATTAGCCCGTTAATGAAATTATCAAAGTCCTGCTTTTCTGTTCCTCAAGCTGATGCTGTAGCCCACTCCTATATGAAAAAATGTAACCATGTGAGCGGTGAAGGAAGGGATTGGATTTTACATACAGCAGTGAGGCATTTCCAAATGATTGGTCCAAAGTATTACTAACCTAGAGGTCCATTTTGGCCTACGGTGTGAATCATCAAGGAGAAGTGGAGGTCTCATGCTCGCCCTTCCGTCATATTGATAATTTGATTTCTTTGGCTCAAAGTGGATTAAAGTCTTCATTACATAAAGGAAAAAAAAAACCCTAAAAAATGTATTGCCATAACTTGCATTTGAACCTATTTGGCACTGGCCCTGACTCCAAAGACTGCATTTAGGACCATGAAAATGGCCTATGCAAGCGGGCAGGCGGTCATTAGGTTGTATATTTTGTATATTCTTGGACCATCCCTACAAGATGTGTCTAGAAATGAAACAAAATAGCGCGTGGTCCACAAATGGTTGCTGCTCTTTTATAATGTATTAGCCAACTGCCCTTCTTTGACTGTTTTGACTCATTGACTGTTAAATATTTCCCTTAATTTATGTTTTGGGAGGTAAAATTGTACTCTAAGGGGAAAAAAGAGCAAACGAGAAACTCAATAGATGTTTTTAAGAACTGTCACCGGGATCCTTGGCACTTGAATTCTCAGCATTTTGCAACCTTTGGTTCCAGTGAGAGATTGAATTTATTCAAAAGATGCTGGTTTTCCTCACAGTTTTCACAAAACACTGTGACTGTCAACTGAACACTTTGGGGACAGGGGGGAAATACGATGTCTGGCCCATATGGCATGAAATATGGACCAAAATCTAACCATCTTTTAGGGGCAATGATGTAATATTCATGATAAGAGCATGAGAGAGAGTGAAAGAAAGTCAGAAAGAAAGAGAGAGAGAAGAAAAATTGAATTTATTCCAAAGATTTAAAACTAACTATACTCTATATGTGTATATATATATGCTTATATATATATATATGTATACATTTAAAAATTGCAGAGCACTGCTTGCTGACAATCTCGTATTTCTCTACTTCTATATTTGCATAATTCTTATGGCCATTCCAGCCAGCTGTTTCACTGGGACTGAGGGCCCTAGAATCCAATTTGTGTTGGAACAAATAGAGTATCCTGCTAGATCACAGAGTGTCCTGAGTTGGAAGGGACCCACAAGGATCATCAAGTCCAACTTCTGGCCCTGCGCAGGACATCCCAAGAGTCCCACCATGTGCCTGAGAGTGTTGTCCAAATGCTCCTTGAGCTCTGGCTGGCTTGGGGCTGTGACCACTTCCCTGGGGAGCCTTTTCCAGTGTCTGACCACCTTCTGGGTGAAGAACTTTTTCCTAATGTCCAGCCTGAACCTCCCCTCACACAGCTCCATCCCATTCTCTTGGATCCTCTCACTGGTCACCAGAGAGCAGAGATTGGTACTGACCCTCTGCTGCCCCTCAGGAAGATGTCTAATGGGAACTGAAACCTCAGCTGTGTGAAACTGTAGACCATCCAGTGAGTGCATTAGATTAAAAGAAAAGTATAAGAGAATCCTAGAATTTCCTTACTATAGTGTCCTAAAATTTATGCTCTCAAATTCTCCACTATGATATTCATTGGCTGTGAACGTACATAAATATCCTCCTTTGCCCTCTGAACACACCTGCCTTTAGGTGTGCTATCAGTAGTATACAAACCTTAATTATTAAGTGATGGTTTAGACACCAGACTCTATTTAAATTGGAAAAAGTCAAGCAAGACTGTTTCTTAGTTCCAGTTGTCATTTATGGCCTTGTTGGCATCTTATTTAAATAGACCAGAACAAGGGCCCCAGGGGAAAAAAATGTTTAAAAATATCTTGACTTTGTTCAAAAGGCAGGCCTACATCTAAATCCTGGATCCAAATAGCCTAAAAAACATAGAAAAAAAAGGGTAATAGGCAGATTTCAAATTGCTCAGGCTTTGTAGCAGGTCTTGAACTCTGAAGCCAAAATTTGAGCTTTGGAACCACCTCGTATGTTTGAAAAGGGAGTTATTTTTTGGCTGTATATATGGTGTACCCAGTCAATCTCTTGACTTCAGTTTTTGGGTGCTCACATGCAAGTGTCTTAGTCATTACAAAAATTTTGAACCATAACTTTGGTATTTTATAGAAGGAGTCTCCTCCATTTTGGAAAAGCATAATTAGTGACACATTCCAGGATTGGTTTTTTATAATGCCAAGTTTTGTTTCTTTGCGGATGTTTTAAGCTGTATACTTCAAACTTGTGTAGTCTGTTATAGTTGGTTCCTTTTTGGGCCTGTGTCTCCTTGCTAAAGTTGTACAGTTGTTCTCTCTCTGTAAATTATGAGTAGAATCAGACTAAAGAGGAAAGGCTCTGTGTAAGGCTTCTTGAAAGCAAACCCATAAATTTGGTGACAATTGAGGACTGAGTTATCCAGCTGTAGAAAGGAGAAGCTTTACCTTGTTTCCTTCAATGCGAGATTTATGCCTATTTGCAAAAGAGAAGCCATTATAAGAAAGTCAGATTGTGGTTTCCAAGGTCACAGAACTACAGGATGAAACCAGATTGAGCTAAAAGTCTCACAAAATAGTGTACACAGAGGAAGCAACTAAAATAAATGTGAGGTTTTGTGATTAGCTAAATAATATTTTGGATCAGAATAGTCAATCATAGAATAATGCATGTGGAAAAGGGGCCTCCAGAGGCCATCTTAGCCAACCTCCAACTAGAGCTGATTGCTCATGGCTATATCCAGCTAAATTTTAAATATCCTCAAGAATGGAAATTCTGCAACCTTTCTGTCCAAGCTGTTCTAATATTTAAGCACTTTCATGGTAAAAAAAAAAAATCAAAAATCTCTGTGTCAAGTACAAATTTTTCATGTTCAAACTTGTTTTCAGGCCTTTTCCACTGTGCACCTCCAAGAAGAGTCTGGCTTCTTCTCTATAGTCTTGGTTAGGTATTTGGAGATAGCAATAAGATCTACACTTACCCTTCTCTTCCTATGGCTGAATCATGTCTCTCAGCCTCTCTTCATCCATCATGTGTTCCACTACCCTTGTGGTGAATTTCTGCTAGACTTGCTCCCATATGTCAATCATTTTCTTGTAATAGGGAGACCAAGACAGAATATTCCAGGTGAATTTGTGCTTTGTATGTGACAGTGTTGATAAAATTTATTTATTCTGGATTTTTCTATTATCTGAGACAACTTAAAGTCAAGATTCTATTTTGAAAACTGACTAATAAAAATAATTTAGGAAACACTGTTATAAATAGTTTTCTAATCAAATTTGCCAAATCTGTGCATAAAAATATGCTTATTGAAATATACTTCTGTACTGCCAGCTTGAGGCCTGGCTAGCAAAATTCTTTTTTTCTCAACATGATCATTGATGGTTCTCTTTGAACTAAAAAATGTATTGTTTCATTTGTACTATATCAAATATGAAGACACATGATGCTGTATTTTAGTCACTTCTTACACTAAAACAGCACTTCAGTGCATCTTTGTTCTGTTTGGTTTTCCCCTTAGGAGATAAAGAGCAACATAAAATACCAGATATATTTTACAGAGATTGGTCTAAAAGTGGATGACAGAATCCACTGTATTTTTCATTGTCTTTGAGTTGTTCTTTTTCAGTAGCTAGTACTCAGTCTAGACAATTACATTACCTGGCTAAACTAGCAACTGAAGGGAAATTCTAGATTCTTTCAATGTCTTGGACAAGGCCCTGAGCAGTCTGATCTCACTAAACAAAGGGTTGAATGTTGGATTAGGTGACCTCCAGAAGTACCTTCCAATATTAATTTTTCTGTGTTTCTGTGATTCATTTCACAGCTCTCACTTATTAAATGTTTACTGGTTCCTTTTCTTCGTAGTCTTGTGCTGATGAAACAGACTGTAGGGCAGATCTGTAGGTTTTTTCTCGAATTCTGAGAGTTTCATCCTTGTTAAACTTTATAAGGTTTCTTCATGAGGGAGACCTAGAGAGGAAGAAATCTTAAAAAAACCCAAACCCTTAGCAAACCAGTTTGAAGCAATATCGTACCTTGATATGTGTCACACCTGCAGGGACTAGCCAGATATTATGGAAGAAAGTTTGCCAGATTGGAGGACCCATGTGATGTCTCAGAAATGGTTTCCAGGACCTGAAATCTAAGCCAACATATTTCTACAAAGGTGAACATTTTTTTTTCATTCATTCTTATTTTCCTCAGACTTTTTGGAATTGCTGTTTTTCTTGGGGTAGCACATTTTCACTTAATGCATGGGAAGCACTGACCAAACACAGATGGGGAAGAAGAACCTGAATGCAAGAGGATCCCTCAGTCCTCGCTTTCAGATTTGTTTTAACTTCAGGCATAAAAAGTTAATTAATCACTAGGATATATAGCTAAAATTGAGTTGATCAATATATTTGTTGCAGTGATTGAGTATATCTTAGCTGTGACCTTTCTGATATCTACAGAATCTTGCTTTCTCCCTCATTTTTATCTGACCCTAGACAATTTGGGGTTTGTATCTAATATAAAGGTTGCTCCTCCTATTTAACACACTTTATTTGTCTGTATACAAAAGAGATGGTAATTGGTACTTTTGGCAAAGCTGATGAAATCCAACTTCTTAAGTGTTTCCCTTTCTCTTCTCTTAATGTGTGTCAAAATCTTTAAATTTAAAAAAATTAAAAAGAGAAAAATTTTGTAAATAATTTAATGTTACAAGGCCAGCACTCAGTGGATCAAGGGCTTTTACTCTTGATTTCATTCAGGACTTGGCACATTCTATCATTCCATCCGGTAAGACTGTTTTTGAGCTTTCATATCCTGGGCAATGCTCTAACCCAGAAGTCCTAAACTACTTTTTGCTGGTTTCAGATAGAGTTGCACTTGTAAAGATATCTACATACCAAGAAAAAAAAAACAAACCAACAAAAAAACAAAAAACAATGCTTGACAATAGCTATTTAACTTTGTCTTGAAAAAATAGAAATATTTTTCTCCCAAGATGCTACAACTACTCATTGACAAGTCTTGCCTGTCTTTTATTAGCATATAAACTACACCTTCATAAATGATCTTTTCCAGATCAAACTTGGATATTTTTCTTCCTTTTCCCACTTGTGTCTCTTTTTTTTGTATTAATAGTTTAGGGATGACTACTGCAGTCTTTCTCCACAGCTCTGCACAGGCTTCAGTGGCAAGATTTAGCATGGTAAGGACTACAGAATCTGGCCTACCAGGTACTAAGATCTGTGTTGTAAAGCTGAGAATTTCCTCCTCGCTTAGAGTCCTCCCTCAGAGGAAGAAGTCTTGAGAATACTTGTGCTATATAAGTTATATATATAATGATATAGTTGTATATATAAATTATATACATTAAAATGTTGAGATGGGGAGTAGGCTGCCTTTATCACCTCAAGAATGAGTTTCCCTACCCGAAAACTTTCAAATGCAGGCGTCATTTTAGAAACAGGGTTTTATAGTTTTCCTTAATGCTTGTTGATGGCATTTTTGTTGTAATAATTGAAGTTGGAACTCTGCAATTTTCAAAATGAAAGCTTTGATGATTTTTTTTTTAAAGTGCTTTGGTCCTAACTTCTATATACTGCCAGAAAACATGTTCTCCACCCTGTCTCTGTGTGGGTGTGGATGTACAACAGTATACTGTATATATCTACACAGAAGAGCAAACTGAGCTACTGACTTACAGTTTGTAGTAGCCAACTGTGCCTATTGCTTTCATTTAGGGAGGGCACTTGCTGTTGCCACTGCATTTTAGGAATCAGCTTCTGTAGGAAAGTTTTCAACAGTGCTGGGAAATACATGTTACTGTGTACTGTGAATGAGTTGGCTGCAAATTTGGGGATTGGGAGGGGAGGTGGGATGGGAGGGGGATGAGGGCTTCGCATGTACACACTAAAGGGAACTAGAATGGACAGAAACATGGGAATTTTAGCCTTTATTGTTGGGCTCTCGGGGAAATGAAAAGCTAACATGCAGTCCCTGGAAGGCCTGATGGCTGAAGGGCTGATCTTTATGTTTTGCAACATATGTTTTACCCATCACTCTGTATTTAAATCCCCAGACCTGTCACATTCTGGAAGTAGATCGAAACACTGGTTTAAACACTACTTTGTTACCAAGGCCATGTCTCTACCAGGGAAGCTGCCCTGCATTAAAATCAGTCTAGCTAAATCACTTTGTAGCTGCACCTGTTATGTGATTGCCTGGATCAAGTTTGCATTGGCATCCTATGCAGTTAAGCTGAAGTGTAAGAAATGCTTCAACTAATTAAGATACCTCTACAGAAAGGTTCTTGCACCAATATAAGTACCTGGTTTTGAAATCACTGCGTATAAACCATAAGAGCTTTTCTCTTAGAAACAAGGCCTTAGTTTGGCATGTCTGCTCATCTAGTTGAAAAAATAATAATGCAGGCTGAGTTTTTTTTTTTTTTTCTTTTCAAAGTGACCTGTTTTCCCTTTTGTTCTTTGAAAGTTTTCTTGCTCTCTACCACGCATTAAATTTTTGTTTGGGGAATTTTTCTTTAACAACAAAAACAACAACAACAAAATGTATGAATGCTCCCTATTTAAAAAAAAAGCCAAAAAAACAAAAACANAACAAAAAAAAAAAAAAACAAAACAAACAACATTGCTTGAAGGACTTTCATTTTGCACTATAATTTTTCTTTTACCAGATGTGTCTGACAAGTGCATTTCAGAGATGCCCTCGGTCACGTTCTCTCAGGCCTACTCTGGTATTTCTAATATATCACAGAAGTACCCAATCTTGTAGCCCTCAGTTCTGCCTTTTTTTGACATTTTATTTTTTTTAAGCTTTTTATATATATATATATATATATAAATATATTACTTTGTCAGTTTTTTTGCTGTACAAAAAGTCTTAAGATTTAAAAATATTATTTGTATTATATGATGGTGGTATGTTAATGTTACAAAATTATTAATGAAGAAAAAATTTATTTTTGTTACTGGTCTGTTTCATAATTCTTTTTTAAATTGGTATATTGTAAGATATCTATGCAAAAATGTTATGTGACGCATTTTTATTTAAGAATGTAATATGTGTAATAAACTGTAGAATGTGTTTGGCCCAACAGTGTTTAGTGTGCCTTGTACATTATTTCTTTATGAAGACTTCTGTGAAGTGTGGAATGGCTTTTGGAGTTAAGGCTATGGTTCTGTAAACAGTTATTGACATAAAAATACAACTTCTAAGTGTGCTTTAGCCCATCAGAATAATATTTCTGGATTTAAGTTACTTATTTTTAATGTATTTTGTAACAGTTCAAGTGTTGCTTATATTCATGCTGTGTCACATGTTGCCTTTGGAAAAGATGCTCAGGAAGGAAGTTCTTATTCTTAAAAGCTGACTGAATTTGGCTTGTAATCCTGCTTCTTTTGGAGTCAGTGATTTCTGTTATTTGATAGTTTACACTTGTTGAAGATTTCAGCCAGTATTATTTTTGTAAAAGACACAGAGAACAGTTGTGTTTTCCATGCTTAGCTTTACAACATATGTCAGTCAGTGGTCAAAACAGGTCTAGACTTGGAGGCTCCTGAGAGCTTGTGCTGTGCTCTGGTCCGTGTGTCAGGCTGTCTCACAGGAGTGCAGCATTGTTCTCTTTCCCCGCCTCAGTCATTTAGTCTCCCTCGTTAATGTCTGCAAAATTGCAAGCACAATTGAATCCACCTGGATGCTCAAGCACTAAAAACGTATTTAGGCAGTAAAACCAGTTATTTTGAGCACAATTACTTTGCAGTGTCATGACATAAAATGAAATTACTTTTTCAAGACAGGCCAATATCCTTTTAGGTTTTTGCTGCCTTGTGCTCACGCACTGCAGCAACCTCGGTGGGCAGTGCAGCAGGACATTCTATAGGGCCCATCTGATGCCAGCTGGCTGAGTTTCATTTCTGGGACAACACGCCTCACTTGCCCTCTTGGGGAACCTGCTAGGATTGTTTATGTCAGACTGACAGAGGGTAGGATTCCCCTCCTGACATCTGCATCTAGAAGTCATATGATCACTCTAGCCTGCCCATTTATACTCCCTCTGCAGCTAATGAAGAGAGACATATCCAGAGGTAACTCACTCCAAGGGATGAGTTGAAGGCAAAAGGAACTGGGGTATTGTTAAACATTTCTGAAAAACCATATGGTCAAGTTGGAAGGCAATGAAGAAGTGATGCCCATGGCTGCTTTGGTCGCTCAGGTTGTACCAGGTCTTTAATGATGTAATTTGTAGTGTTTGGGTGTATGTTAAGAAACAGATCTTGAGCACTGAAAAAGGGGTCAGCACAGGTCCAAATTTTGGGCTTGTTTTAACAAATGGTCAAAACTGGATCATGTTCTGTCTGCTTCAGTGTGACAGTGGTATTCTGGTGTCACAGAGTTTGAGTGATTGAGACAGTTGTCATCATTGGAAAAAATGATGTCTTTGTTGTGGATCAATTTGTGTGATGTAGGTATGAATGGGGTTATGTTTGACAGAATTATTTCTGCAAACAGAATTTTCACATTATAGCTTTTTTTCTTGTAAAGACAAGGTTCCTTTACTTGTAAAGACTAGGTTCCTTTACTTTCTCTCTTCATTGAAAACTTCTGGAAGCTTTTAGCATCTCACCTACCTTGTTCTGTCTGACAGTTGCATATGTCTGTACATCTAGACAAAAATACTTCTAGTGTAATTTAGTCCTTTGCTCTACACCAAAGACGTTTTGAAGGGCAGCACAGCATGAAACCCAATTGGAGGGATGATTATCAATTACAGGTAAGCATTTAACCTGGTTGTTTTCCAGGAAGTTTCAGAAAATACGATGCTTTGCTATCAAACACATCCTCTTAGAAGCAGGTAGGTTATTAGTCTGTGGGAGTAGCTGTCAGACACTTCCCTGGGCTGGAGGCCAGGGAAAGGACTTAAAATTAATGAACTCCTCCTCTTTGAAATTTTTCAGTAGCACAGAGTCACACACCTTGGGCAACTCCTGCTTGTGTACAGTTTTCTGAGGAAAGAAAAATTCCTTTACTTCTAAACTGTATATGAGCTTTCTGTTGAGCTTATCTGATGCAAACTCACATGTGCAACCTTAGCACAACTTTTCAGACATAGAGTCATAGAGCAGGTTGGGCTGAAAGGGGCCTTAAAGTTCATCTGGTTCCAATCCCCTGCCTTGGGAAAGGATGTCACCCACTAGGTCAGGTTACTCAGAGCCCCATCCAGCCTGTCTTGAAAACTGCCAGGGATGGGGCACCCACACCTCCCAGGGCAACTTGTTCCAGTGCTTCACAACCTCTGAGTAAAGAATTTCTTCCTAATATCTAATCTAAGCCTGCTCAATTTTAGTTTAAAACCATTACTGCTTGACCTGTCGCTATCTGCCCATATGAAAAGTCACACCATGCTTTTTATGAACCCTGTTAAGTTACTAAAAGGCTGCAGTGAGGTCTCCCACAAAGCCTTTTCTTTCCATGCTGAACAACCCCAGCTCTCTCAGGTTTTTCTCCCCTCTTTTTTAAAACTTTTTTTTAAATTATGATTTTTATTTTTGGCCTTACTCACCTTTTTCTAATGAGAATAAATAAGGAGAGAAACATTAAATACGAATAAAAGCAGAGGTTTGCCACCAGAATCACCAGTTATTTTACTGCTTTTTACAAATATTTGTAATACTTCTGGGTTTAATTGGTTTTTTAATATGTCTGTTTTGATATGAAATAAACAGTTTTTCATTAACAGTTACTGACCACCTGGCTGGCAATCTTTCCAAAGGCCTAGTCACAAGCCATATCTACTGACTAAGAGCTCGAGTGCCGTTTCATGTGCTTCTGTGGTACTGAGAGCTAACAAAGGTCATTGGAACAATTACTTCCAGGGGCCTTCTGTGTCCATGGACTTCAGTTTTCTGGAAATCTCTTGCCTGAAATCATAACAGCCACATCCTATTTTCACAGAGCCTTCCTCATGTACCCCTGTGCATGGTTTCAGATTCATTGTCTGCTTCTGTTCTGTCAATTTAATGTTCACTGATGAGAGGCAATAAAACTGAACAAGACAAAGATGCTGCAGCTAATTAGTCTTGAGGTTAAAATTCTTCAGGGTTTTGAATACTCTTCCAAACTCAGTCAAATTTACCTTTATCTGCCGAATTTCTGCTGGGCTTTTTGGAGGTGCAGACTGAACAAAAGTATCTCAAACAGGTAGAATAAGAATTCAACTTGAGATCCCCAAGTAATATAGAGTGTGGGCACTGGGAAGCAGAATCCCACTCCAAATGTTTGCCTTCTAGTTTGAAGATCTTATCTAGTGTTTCTAATTTACTGAAGTAATCAGGAGGCCCTTTTCCTCTCAGGATTCAGTCTAGCTGATGTCATGAAACCCAGGACTAGTACTAAGCCCACGAGTAAAGAGAAGTGCAGTTGAGTAACGATAACATTTTTAAAGTGTTTTGGAATATTCAGGAAGTATCTTTGAGAAATGGGAACTTTCCTGCCCTTCAACAAAAGCTTCTTACTCTTGCAAAAGAAATACAAGTACCTAAAATTCAATAGTGAGAACCGTGGCCTTCTCAGGGGAGTATTTTGGTCCCAAAAATAAATGTTACTTTCCACCTCTTTCCTGTGACCCTGAAATAGTGTGGCTGGCTTATGGTGCAGAAGGAGCTGCTAGGAAGAAGATAATTTGGAATAGGAAGGAGGGCACAGCCCTCATGATCAAAGAACAAACCTGATGCTCTGGGAAACAGTGAAAGCTGCCAGCATGTAAACTAAATGCGGTTCATGAGCTGTGGCACAGAACAGAAGGACTCAGCTACAGATCTTTGTCTCCAGGTAAAGTCACATAAGGAGCACCCAGGCATCACCTCAAACACCCTGCCATCCCAAGTAATGGTAATTAATAAACCTTAACTGTTTCCATTCTGCTTTTATTTCCTGATGCTTATCTTGCAGGCATTTCCTCAAATCGTCTCAGCCCGCTCCTCATTTCCCTCCTTTTCCATATTTTCATGCTGCCAGAGGACAGTTTCCCTTCCTAGCCCTGTGGGGAGCAGGGCTCACAGCGGGGCCCCTCAGGCACCTCCTGGCCCGGGGCCCTCAGAATGGCGCCTTTCTCCCCTCAGGTGTCCCGGCACAGCCGGCCTGTCCTGCCGGGCACCTTTTGGCATCGGCTGCAGGAGCCAGCCCTGCTCAGGGCCTCAGCAGCTGGAAGTGCTGCCATCAGCAGCAGGAGCATTGAGGTGAAGGGAAGCACAAGATGACACATCCTCCCATCAGGTAGGTCCTTTCCCGGTACACGGAAGCCATGCTGCTCCCTCCCTGCGCAGTGATTCCATCACCCTCTTCCGCCACCCCTTACTTCACTCTTTTGGGATCCCCCATTGCAAAGCTGTCCAGGCTTCCTGTAGAGCCAGGAGGGGGTTTATTTTCACCAAAGAATTACAAAATGTAACCAAAGAATTATAAAATGCTGCCATGTTCTTCGTGGTGGGCATTGCTATTACCACCTTGTCTGCTTTTCTATCAGCATTCCTGATGCTGGGTGCCTGCTCTCCTGTGCCATGGTGTGGATTGAACTCAGTCACCTAGGCATCCACAAGTCACATTTTCATTAGTAAACTCAACACAGAGCCATAGTCTGGTTGCCCCTCCTGTTAAATTGTTGGTATGGCCCTGTCAGACACCCCCCACAGCCCTGCCTGAGTGGGACCTAGGGCCAGTGGGTGCTCAAAGGCAGAGATGTGGGCATTATTTTAGGAGATTTTGTGGGGAAAGAGAAGATATTTCAGTGGTGTGAGTCGTAAACTGTGCTGAGCAGGCAGCCTCAGGAGGCTCCAGGTACATTTCCATGTCCACATGAGCACTGCCAACTCTGCCACACGGCGCCATTCCCTCCAGCATCTGCTCTCAGGCTCTCCTGAATACCACAGCTGTCTGTGAGGGGAGAGCCAGGAGATCACAGGAACTGTGTCCCTGTGACCGGGTATTGACCAAAATTAACTGATCTGCAGGGTGAGAAGTAGCTGCCCTGCTTTCTGAATGCAGCCCCCGACAGCTGGGCCGCCTCAGCTTGGTGCCTCAGATGTCCAACATGGCGCTTGCAGATGTCAGCTGTGGCAGCAGCAGCCGGGATGGCCGCCAGGCTGGGCAGGGCTCCTCCTTCCCCTGCCACTGCCTGCACTGGGTGTTTCTGGCAGCAGGAGCTACTCACATGCTCCAGAAGGAAGCTGACCCACAGCAGTGGGCTGGTGAAAGAAACATCCAGAGGCTGAGCAATTCTGTTCAGCCCCTGAGCAAAAGACCAGCCCCTGGGTAGGTGCTGCCTGACGAACTTAAGGAGGGCAGCTTTCTCTTTGATGTTAGTGGAGTTACATACAGATGAAGAGAATGTGCCCCTAATTCATCAGAAATTAGTCAGTGAGTCACTGTGTCAAAAGGGTTTTGGCCAATTACCCTTCACTTTTCAGAAGTGCCCTACTTCCACATAGGGAAGGACTTGCTTGGAAGCTGCTTAAACAGATGAAAAGTAGTCAACAACTGAGAAAACTGCTTGTATGTTTGTGTCAATTTAATAGAGAAATGTACACTCAGATTTAAATGCCTTTTTTTTTTTTTAAACAGACGAGAAAGGGAGGAAGAGGACAATGAAGACAAAACATTCAAAGAAAAGCTCAACTCAAGTCTGATTTTGAGTAATGCAAGATGTTATGAGGAGCTGTGTGGTTGGGAACTGAACGAGGATGTGGAAGAGCCAGATTGTACCTAGGCCAATGCAGACATTTTAGGTAAATATAAATGGCATAAGTACAGAATGCCCATGGAATTCACTTGCTCCATGGCTCTAGCAGACACACAAAAAGGTTTTAATATCTGTGTAGACATTTTGCCTGGGTGATTCTGCTGTGAAAGCCTAATGCTGGTTTCCTCTTTCCATGGGGAGACTAGAGGTGGGACACTTTACAGAAGTTGAAGCATTAACAATAAGCAGTGGGGAAACGGTTTCTACTGACAGTAGCCAAGCTCATGAGGATGGTTTGAATTGTCATTTGTTAATTACTGAATTGTATACTAAATCCAGTTTCTAGGAATTTATAGCCTAGTCTGCAAGAGATTTCAGTTGTCTTTGACACCAAGTTGGGAGCAGCATCTCTCCTTGACCAAAACCAATTCCATGTAACTCTAGCCATTGGTGTAATACACTTTGTTATAAGTAAAGCAATTAATTTTTCAGTAAGGCCCAGAGTATTTTATTTTTTCTTTGTGCTGATTTTTCTGAAAATAATTTGTAACTGGTTTCAGAAAAATCCAGTAAAAGGATGTGACCCTCAGACTGTGCCATAATTTTTATTCATCTGATTATGGTGCCAATTGTCTTAGAGTGTGATGGAACTGAAAACAAAGTGAATCTGATGCCAAAATCACTTTATGCTTATGAAGTTTTTTGTTTTGTTTGGTGAAAAATTATGGCTGGTGAAAACACTTGATAGGTCAAGGATGTTTATAATTCTTCCTTTACGTGCCTTATACCCCACAGGTGACCCAGCTATTTGAAGTGGGGGACTAAACCACCTTCTGTACCACTTAAATTGAAGGCTTATTGATTGTAGCTGCTCTTAGGTATGGCAAGCATCTCCAGCTGTGCAAGGAGATACAAACCTATTAGGAACCAGACTGACCTGTATTCTGTGTGCTGGCAACTGTCAGAGTGAGCAGCTAGTCCCCATCAGCATCATCACTGCTTTCTGTGTGAACCCACATGCGTGCATATGTATTTATACATGTGTACACACACAGGTACTCAGGAATGTGAAAGTTTTTATGGTCCCTTCTTACCTTTCTGGTGGTACCACAATCCTTAACCACGTTCTCCTACCCCACCCCTATAGTTAAGCAATGTCAGAGAGAAGAGGAACAAAGCTCTTCTGAGTGTATTACAAGTGTGGTGTTAAGAAACCTTGTGTGTCAGGCCAGATACACCTGTGCCTCCGTAAACCTGTCAGTTTGTAGTGACAAAGTAGAATTAAATACCTAAATATTTTTATTGGTATTTGGAGTCTTTAGCTTCCCATTAACTTTCTAAACCAGGGATGATAGCATTCTTCCCCCAGATCGAGGTACCTGCATTAAAGAAATTATCAGATTCCAAAGATACAGATGCTACAGGCTGATTTCCCTGGTCTCACCTATATGCTAATCTGTTTACAACACATGTCATTCCTGGTTTGTATTGCCTTCAATCAGGTTATATCCTGTTAAACACCAAATTCTCCTTAGCTGACTGCCAAAGTGCTGAAGTGATAGCTTTAGTGGCAGTACCAGGTAAGTGAACTACTGTAGGCACAGTTTGTGGTGATTGGGAGTGGAACTGTGGCCCAGCCTCATCCCTAATGGGCTACAGCTGTGAAAAGCAGGTGAGCAGCATTGACAGCAATGAGACACAGAGTGCCCAGGGGCACTGACCAACCACCAAAGGGAACTGAGGGCACACAGGTGCAGTGCATGAGCAATGAGGGGTATAAAAGGTTGGGCTAAAGAACAAGCAGGGTAGACACTTGCAGGCTTCTGAAATGATGTTGCTCTGTATGGACAGATACCTGAAGCCTTCTGAAGTGGTATGGTATTACTCTGTATGGGTTGAAACCTTCTGAGATTGTATGGGTGATAGTCTGTGTATTGTGGCTGTTTTGACTGTGGCATGTACTGTGACATATGCTGTGACAAACTACCAATGCTGTAGATGAAAGCATGGCTTGCCATGGTTTTCCCCCCCTCCCTGCCTTGTACTCTCCTGTGTTCTTTGTTGAAATTGTGTGATGCATCACTCAGGGGTTGTGTGTAACCTGGGAAGGGCTAAGCACATACTTGTGAACTGGCTGAGCTCTCTGTCTCAGTAGGGCTTACTTCTTTGTCACACAAAGACATGTAAATATCAGGGTGCATATGTATTCAGTCTTGGCTGAGGCTGTGCTGATGTGCTACTGATATATATTTTGTAATGCCAATGCACCTCTGCTCAATCGTCTGGAAAGGAAGCAGTGCTAGGAATTCTCTGTCAAAGGTGTCTGTGCAGATCAAACATTTTGAGGACAGGAAAAGTAATCCTACGATTTTTTTTTTTTTGTTTGGTTGGTTTGGTAGAAAGCAGATCTTTTTTGCTGTGTTCTTGAATTGCTATTGCCATAAAAGATAAAAAAGTACCATGGTTGTGTAACACACTGTGGGTTGATATACTATGACCCACTTAAGGAAAAAGAAGAGGGTATGTATGGAAGAGCTTGTATGTGGTGCATCTTTGGGAGTGCTTAAGGGCATCAGTGCAAACTCCAGTCTCTTCCTTTGTTGAAGAATTGTAAGGGTGTAGGTGTTAAAGTTTGTGGTCTATATGTATTTAAGAAAAGAAAAAGGACATTAGGGTATTTAGGTAGCGGTTATCCAATCTGATGTTTATGGAAAGAGAGATTGTTTCCAAAGAGATGAAGATGTTGAGTTCTGATGTGGCTGAGCAGATAGATTTTCAGGGCTGAATACGGAAAGAAATTTCTTTTTCTAAAATGTCACCTCTAGCCTGAGCTAAAGACCACTAAAGCTACTAGGTAGGTCTTCAACTGACGTAGCACTTAAACTGCAACCTTAATTCTCAGTCCTGAGTATGGAGATCTTTTGATTCATACAAAAATTTTTGTGTTTTGCCATACAATGGAAAAGGTTTTGTTTTTTTTTTTAAAGACACCAACAAAAGTGCTAAAAGACAGCTAATATAGTTTTAATACTTCTGTTGGCACCCATTCTTTTTGCCACATAAGTAGTAGGCTCCTGCTGTAGTTCTGCTCATCCACATAGTTCTGATTTTAATAACAGGAGGAGGCATATAGAGAACATAACATTTTCTGAAGGGGAACAGTCTATGCCTCAGCATTACAAATGTAGCAAATTAACAGCCTTCTCCAAGAACTGCTCCCTTGTCTGATGGCAGCCCAAAATGCTTTATTTCCTACAAAACCATAGTTTATGAGCAGTCTGCTGGTCAGATGTTGCATATACATTCATTTCAGTCATGGCAGTAGCATTGGAGATATTTTCCAAGTTTTACACAGACCTTTTTCTTTCCATTTCTTCTTTTTAAAAAATGAATTATCAGTTCATCTCAAGTACTTATTTTTTTCCTCATCTATCTGTCCCCTGCCCCCTCCTCACCCATTAAGCTGTGTGAAATCTTTCCAACAAGATCTAAAAGCATGTGATATCCTCTTGGATTCATGTTTCATGTGGAATCTCAAGCTGAGAGAGGCCTCAGGATAGAGCCCTTACTGACAGGGGGATGGCAAGGGAGTCATACAGAAGTGAGGAACCAGGCCTGCTCAATATGTTTTTAATGAAACTAATAAATACAGCCATTGAATGAATAGAGCTGATTGACACGGGGAGTTCCTGGTTCTCCCCTTCCATCTGCAGCCTTTTCAGTAGCAGAACAGAATAAAGACGTTTAAAGGGAAATTGGGACATGTATTTTCAAATAAATGTTATACAAAATTGAAGCAAAATCCTGGATAAAAGAAAAATTGTTCTTTTGCTACAAAAAGCCTGGTAAGGTTTTTTCCATGTTCTTTCCACAGAAAAGAATCAAACCGTCTCTCGCAGTTTCCAGTGAGCCAATGGAAGGTTCAGTAATGGAATAGCTGAAAAAGATTCAAAGTAGAAATTGTTTTTCATTATCATTTTCCTGACAGGGAAAAAATTGCTAGGAAAAATCAGCTGTCCCATTGCTTTTTAAAAAAAATTAAAAGAGGAGAAAAAAAAGAAGGGAAAAATGTGAACTTTTGAGCTTTGAAATGTCTTGATGATAAATAGGGGCATTTCCAAGGGAAAATGCAGCCCTTATCTAATTATGGAAAGGGGTTTGTGGCCACAGAGCTCTGATCTCATTGCAGGATCAGGCAGCAAATTGTCTGCACTGGGTAGCATGTGGGTAGTCACATCTTTGGGTAAAAGAATGCCTCCATTTCCACATATCTTCCCCCCATTAGCATCTTAACTCTGTATCCAGTTCTAAAAGGTGGGAACAGGGGTGATGGGTGACATTGAGGATAACTAAACTGAAACCACAGTGGTGTGTTCTGAAACAGGGAGCTAAGCAGAGGAGTTGTTTAAAAATAGGTAGATGGCCAAAAGTAAGTGATATCAATGTCTGCATACCACAAGCTTAAAAATAGTAACAGGGGAAGGCAGAGTGACCATGGAAGGGGAACTCGATGTTATAGGTGTTCCTGAAGAATGAGGGAGTGTTAAAATAAAAGGGGATATTGTAACGCTATAATCTCTGGAGTGAGGACACGTTGGGTTGTGGAGTGAAGGGTAGGAAGAGGACTCTGCAGCTGCCAGACCCTTTTATATAGCTAAGATTTTAGTAGATGAAGAAAAGCAGATAGTAAAATATTTATCTCTTATTGGCTGACCAGAAATAACTGAAGTTAGGAGTAAATAAAAGGGACCACAGAATTACTGAGCAGCAGTAATGTAATGTTACCTCTGTGTAAGCAGCATGCCAAAGAGTAGCTTGCAAATATTCAAATTCATAAAGGAAGAATTTTGTAATGAAAAGTACAAAATCAAATGCAAAAGCTAGTGAACAAGCTGTAGAACTGCAAATAAGGATATTCAGACATCCTTAGGCTGAGCAAGGAATTTTTTTTTCTGAGTAACTTATAGTGGTCACAAATAGCATACAATAGGTTTTAAACTCTAGATTAAACTCTAATGGCAGCTTGTCTACCTTCCCATGATGTACCCAGTGTCACTTTACACTGAAATATTTTCTAAGATATTCTTCTTTCTGCCAGTGCCTTTTTTATCTTCCTCACACAAAACTATTGTGACAATAATTCAGCTGTTTTCTTGCTGCTGTGGATATCTGCAGAAGACTCCCACACCACTCTATGGGTGATAGACCAGAATGCCTTGATTAAGCATCCTTGAGCTGCTTAATCTTCTACCTTGCACATGCTGAGATGAAGGAATTAAATCTGGGAGGTGTAGAAGGCTACTCCACAAGTTTAAGGTCAAATATTGGACAAGTTCTTTGTAGGAACAGATGTCCAAATGTCATATTAAAAAAAAAAAGAGGCAAACCAAACCCCAACACTGTTTCTTCATAGTCACAACAGAGATTATTTGTATTTGAAAAATTATGTGGCCAGGGCCTAATGGACTATGACTAACATTCTTATTCCATGACTAGGTTAGTCTTGCTGGCTCTCCACTGAATCCCCCAAACATACAAATTAAACTACAGAGGTTCAGAACAGATTTTCTGCAACTCTCACTTCTCGTTCTGGATCCTAAATAAATAGGTGCATGGGGTACATCACATGAAGTGGATAGCAAAGCTGATCTCCAATGAGGAAAGTGTATTTCAGGGTCAAACTCACTGAGGTCAATGGAAGATTTGTCTTAAGAGTGAAAGTGGATCAGAGTCCACTCTTGTGAATTCTTGTGCTACTGATATACTATTCTAGGATGAAGTTTTTTTAAAGTGCAGGAAAAGGAGTCAGGAAGAAAAGAATAGTAGTAGCTTGAAAAAACACTTGATTCATTAACCCCCCCTTCCCCAGCTCTTACTTCTTCTCTTTGTTCTAGTGAATCATCTGTTTAATCAGGGAGTGTTCATCAGATGAGTGGGTTTTGCATACATAGGCACTGAGTTCACTGCTTGTCAGAAATTTGACTATCAAATCTTGATAGTCTTTAAGATTTATTCCTCCTATGGACAAACAAGCTGGAAACGTTGTGGTAAAATTAATCTTCATTAGTAACCCTTACAAAAACATGAGATTATCTTTAAGGAAGTGACTAGATTGCTTTCAAGTACTGCAAGTGAAATACACCTAAACTGAATCCTCCAGTTCATGAATTACATTTCTAGAATTTTGTTCCCTGGAACTCAGATCCAAAAAGCGCCACTACAGCCAATGCTAGGGCTGGCTCACATTTTTGTGAAGATCAGAATCATTGCATTGGCTTTACAGGCAGCACATGCAGGCTCTAAATGTCTGATTAAAAGATGAGAATTTTCTATTGAAATATTTTTAAAATATTGGCAATATTTTCCCCTTTTGCAACATGCGGCAGTGTTTTTTGCCATGATGACAAACATTTAAAATTAGATGGGTATTCAAAAGATGTCCCAGAGACTTGGGAAGGATAAAGTTTTTCATGGCAGTTTGAGTTCTTCTTTTCTTTTGTTTTACTTGCAGTTTTTGCAGCTTCTTGGTGCTAATTTGTGATTTTCAGAAAGTGATGTGATTGATTTATAGAAAATAAACAATTAATTAAAAAGCTGTGTTCAGTCTTGTGTACTTAGTCCTCAAGCCTCCAGAGGATTTTTAATGTTTCAGAAATAAAAGATTCCTGTTAAAAAGTTAGGAATATGCTGCTCTTTTTATAACTTATTCCCCCACCATATAATTTAAATAATTTTCTCCTTGCCCACCCACCATGTTTAGGAGAGAAAAGAACTTTGCACAGTTGCATTACATATGACAGGGAAAAAAAGAAAAGAGGAAATGTTCGTTTAAAAACAAAGAGAAAGAAAAGGAAAAAGAAAAAGTATGCACAACCACACAAGTATGGAACTGCAGAAGAGAAGACGTGTTATAGGTAATAAATGATACAGCCAAGTTAGTAATCAAAAAATAGGTTTTTATTTTGTGACTGAGATACGGTCCCTGATAGCCTCAATCAAAGAGACAGCGTCGAGCCCGGGATCAGGGCCGGGTGAACTCTGGTCTGACCTCTATCGTGTCAGACCCTCTCTGTTCACGAATGCTGTCTCCATCAGGTTGGTTTTATACAGTTTTTTTCGCCTGGGGCAGAGGTTCTCCTATTCTTTTCACTGCTTCACATATTCATGTAGTCTCCTTTTCTCTGTGCTGGGCAAAGCCGTTTCTGGGAAGCGATGAACGCTGATGTCGCGTTTCGGAACCTGGCATTGCGATGCCTGGGTCTAACAACCCTGGTTATCTCGATGGTGGATACTTATCGAATGATCATCACCAGGGTGTTCCCAGATCTGTCCCAGGAAAGGACACATCTCCACTGGAGCTACATCTTTTAGTTTGTTAATTAGGTTTTCCCTCTGCTGCCATCTGCGGTTTAATAATTCTGTGAAGCAATCTTTCCCCAGCAGCTGCTTGTGGGTTAAGACTTTCAAAGATTTTTTTCATACATGCACAACTTATTACATCTATATTTGTGCATGAGCACAAATTATTCCATAACATATATTACAGATGTAATCTCCAGTTCCGGAAAAACTTCCTGTTACTAAAGAGGTGATTAATTGTGCTTGAAGATAAGCACACACTTATGTGCCTTGCAAAGTTGAGTTATAGGAGGAAGCTGTGTGCTGAGTAAAACATCCTGATCTTATTTCTTGAAGTGTCTTCTTGTTTTTGAGATCGACTGTTCTGTCTGATGGGAGAATTGATAATTACAGAGCAAAATCGATCTAGGCTCTGGAGCAACTGATTACCAGCAAGTCAGCTGAAGCATATCCTGCACTGAGGACTAATTGATGGAGTTTTCCAGTTGCTAAGGGAGCTGCTGGAGAAGACTGAAACCCAGCATGTGTATTTCAGACCATTCTAGTACTGGGGCAGAAATTGGGAACAGATCCTCTTTCTTTATGTCCATCCATACTTGCAAATGTTGGGATGCTAAAAAAATATTTATGGACAGATTCTTATTTATGTTCTGGTACCTTTGTATAGCTGGGTAGCAGAGCCTTTATGTAGAATTAAGGCACTGAATTACAAAGTGGTATAAATAGCTGTTCTGTAAATGTGAATCTGACCTCAAGTATTAAGAGGTCCAGAGTGAAAAAATAGCATTGTTAAAAGATAACAGGGCAGAGAGGCTTAAACTCAGATACCTAATTGCTTTGTAGACATTAAGCATGCAAAAATACAGGGCAAAAACTTGTTAGGAAGGGTAAGACAGTTTGATACATAAAGACATTTACCTCTAGGTAAATCAATAGTTCTCCTGTAATCAAAACATTGATGTAAATTGATCCTGGAGCAAGATAGGACACTGAGATAACACTTCTCAAATAACTTCCCCTAATATTGGAAGGATTGTCAGCTGCACCACTGCAGCACAAGAGGATAAAAGGAGAATGCTTGGGAACTAATTAACAAGTTACCAGCTGAGAGGGTCTCATTATTTTGAAATGTAAATACTTTTGTTGATTAAATCTAGATCATTAGCTCTGGTCTTTGATAGAGGAAGTTTCATCAGAAGTGAAAAACGATGCAAGGAACTTTGGGGATGTTACTGAAATATCTGATCCTTTGGGAAATGTCCCAAGAATGTACAGAGAGCTGAACATATAGGCTTTAATCTTTGAACTATTCTGTGTAACTGGAGCTGTGAGAGGCTCTTGCTCTCTTCAGACTACGCACAAGGAAAAACATGACTTACACTGACCAGCAGCTACCAAACAGTTTAATGACAAGACAAATTCCTGTATAGCAGGATCTTGGTAATGTTTCATATAAATGTAAGCTCTAGCATAGAACACAGAAAAGTTTCTTGTCAGATCCTTACCATAGATTTTTGTCTACTTCAGGTGATTGAAGTTCCTGTTCATGAAACCAAACTTCTGCGCATGTAAAAAGACATATCATGGATTTAAACACCTTCCCAACTGACTTTCTTAGGAATAATTAATTTAAACACCTACTGAAAGGCATATTTTTTTGTATGCAAGGTCAAACTGTATCCTGATTATAAAGCAGGGTAGAGGAAAAACCGATTGAAGTGAGCAAAACAACCATTAGTAACAAAGCTGTCCTTTCTTCTTGTGCTGTACTGTGGATTTCTAGATCTGTGTTCAACTTCCAAACAGCATATGACCTATGTCAGGGAGCCAAGACCATAGTATTTTGATTTTGCAATCTGCTTTTCCTCTGTCTTCTTTCCAAGTACAGCAGGAGACTCCCCAGGCATTTTATTACCAAAAATCATAGAGAACTTTCATCTACCTTGGGGGACTGTTATATGAAATACAGTTACCTATATATTGAAGGACTGATGGGATGAACTGAAGCATAATTGCACAGCTCTGCAGCTCAGTTACCCCGTCAAATTACCATACTCTGGGTACTGCAACTTCATGCAAATAGTGAGCAGTGTTTTTCATGAGGTTTGTGCTGAAGGCTTTGGGTAAGCTGACCAAACTTGCAATTACGGGTTTATTTCCAGCTCCTCTATCACTAATTATTGCTCAGGTTCTGGATTTATCACATGACTAGCAGTTTTTTTCACTGCAAAGTAAAATGCAATGAAAGTAGCACAAAGTAGGCATACAAGATGATTTTTGCCTGTGAGTTAGTTAATACATCTGAAGTAGAGCATTATCCAAAATGACTTATACCCTCTCAAACAATGATAGGTCTAGAAAAAAAGCAAATATTGACACTCTGATAATGTTTGCCCAGCAATCAGTGAGTGGTGTATACATCATTCAGGACATCTTTGTTGCAGGTATCTATTAGGAAAATGGAAAACTGAGGTTCTCCAATTAGGAGTATATAATAAATGCTGACATAGAAGATGTCCACTCTGTGAATCCTTCTTAAGTTATGCCTTTATCTTATTCTCAGTCAGTATTACTCCTACTCCAGTTGACTACCTCCTAGTATCCATACCTTCAATTTTAGTGTCCCATTATCTCCCAGATGTGAAAATAGATGCTTGTCACCCTAGGTCCACTCCAAAAATGATCAGTACCAGTTTTATCACAGGACATAGTCCTGCATCTGGGGAGATATTGAAAATATGCTGCCATGGAATGTTTCCTCCTATCCCTTTTAGTTGCATGGTGTCCTGATACAGACTTCATATACTTTGATTACATTACATCCATCTTCTTCCTGAAAACACTTGTTTCCATCTCTCTGCTTGACTGAGAGTAAGATTTGTCTTCCTGTGTACCAAAATGTTGAGATTTGAATAAAAAGGGCTTGGAGTCATGAGTAAATTCTCCTTTACCACCTTATACTGCTGGGGAGGCAAGGGAATCAGCAGTACTCTTCAGACAGTGAGGGCTGGGCTTCCAGTTCTTCTGTGTCACTGGAGAGCTCAAAGCAGTTACAGACTAGGGCTGCGAACCCCTCGTGTTCAGTGAATGAAAGCTGGTTCCTGTTGTTTGTGTCTGCAGTGCATGGGGGGTTAGAACCTCCTCCAGGAGAGATTCAACAACCACTCTAAGCAACTCCATCAAGGACAGATTGTTAGTCTATTTCCTGTATGCTGTTTTCTGATTCTGTTAACATCCATTAATGTCTCAATATCCAGCATTTTTCCATTACAACCTTTATAATTTTTCACTGCTTCTCCCAGGACAAATACTTTCTGTGGAAAGATGAATCTGACTGGCTTTTCTTTTTTTTTTTAAGATTGCAGCCTTTTCCTTTCCTTCTTTTCTGATAGCTCCATTATTGTTTTTGGTATCTGAGTCACAAAAAGATGTTACACACAGGGTATTTACAGTATAATGAGGTTCAGTGGTATTGAAAGCTAACGTTCATTAGCCTCACGTTTAAGACTATTAGAGCAGAGAGGCTGTAGTGAAGCATTGTGTTTGTCATTTGCACAATGTTTCTGAAAAGCAAACAGCACAGATTTCTCCGGACACTTACTGGCTTCTTTTCTATCCTTGGAGCTCATCCTCGTTGGCAATAGCACCCAGTACTGCAGAATGGAGATTGATGGAACCATTGAGCACGGTGTCGGCAAGTGCACGTCACCTCTGCTCTGACCATCGCCAAAGTTACCGGGAGAATGAGTCAGAAAGGATTTGAGCAAAAGATGTTGTCGGTACCATAGTGACCATGCAGTTGCTAAGGATGTGATTAGCACTCCGATTGCAGGAATGGGAGAGTTAATTGCTGTGTCCTCATTCCAGTTCTCTAGGGGAATACCTGTTTGCCAGTTCTACAAGACAAAAACCCCTCTGCCTCTTGATTTTACGCATCTGAAGCCAGCACCTGGTTGACCCTGAACATTGCCATTATGAAACTGGAATACATAACTGTTATCCTCTAAGTACAGCACATGCAATTCTAACAATTGTCCTTTTACTCCATTTTTATTTGCTGTATTTCCCCCTCTCATGCACAACATTCACTTACATTCATTCCCCTCTGGAAGTTTGATAGCTTTTTTTTTCCTCTAAGTCTGAAATGCAGCTATTAAGCTGAGGAAGGCTCAGGGAAATGAACTAAAATGTCTAGTGGGAAGAAAAATGGCACTGTAAGGAAGAGATTAAAAAAAAAAGCTCAGTGTAATAGAGATTGATCACTCAATCTGTCCATGCCCTCAAATAAAACGGAGTGAATTTAGCATGTTAGGTTACAGTTAAGAAGCAGAGTTGTTTGTTTGGATAAAATATAGTTTCAGATTATCATGGGGATCCATTTATTTATTTTTGCATATGTGAGTCATTTAGGCAGTCCCTTTATGTGAGTGAAAATATGTTTATTTTCCCACTCCCTGCTGGTGTGTGTTCTATTAATATCACACTAGTCGCAATAGACGGATACACTAGAAACTATTTGGTGTTGAGTTTGTTTTTCATGTCTTTTTCTTTTCTTTTTTTCCTTTAGGCAGCTATTTTTATAAACCAGTTCAAAAACCTCCAGGCACTTTTCATACAAGTTTTCTTCCATTTTTAAAATAGGGCTTTACCCCACAATAACAATCCACAAGGAAGCAGTAGCCTCTGTAAGGTCTGAGATGTTTTTTATCCCTTTCAGACAAGGTGGAAGTGACACTCAATTTCCCCAGCTTCCCAAAACAAAGCATTGGGCACTCAGAAGCAGCCGCACTTCCGACTGCTTCTGTTTGATTAAAATAAAGGGAAAAAAAGATAGAAGCTGTCAAAAGAGATGCTTTAATGAATTTAAAAAAGGACTGGTGTTGTGAGATACACAGGTACCTGTTGTTTACCACCAACCACAACTACCATCTCCCCCGCCCTCACTAAGGACATTCCTGGTAGCTGCTGCCACGGCTGTTGCCCCTTTCCTCATGGCAGAAGGTAATGGAACACTGAGAATTTCTTTTCCTTTTTATATTCCCCATAGCCTCTTGGAGTAGTTTTTCTTTATTCTGCCATTCCTATAGCTCTGTTTGGGTTTTAGTAAATTATGGACACTGCAAGAAGGGATCTGGTGCCGTGTCATGCTTGGTGCTGTACATACAGACTACAATGAGGATACCAAAGAACTTATTATCTAAAGAACTGAGGCACAACAGGTTTACAAAGGAAATCGGTGAAGAAAATGGATGTGAAGTGTTCCCAGCTGAGCTGAGCAGTTCCCAGCTGAGGGAGGTAACAGACAGATGAGAGCTCAAAGTCCAGGAGCTGGAGCCAGAAGACCTGACTTTCAAGTCTGACTCAGCTATTCTTGCTTACATTAAAATGAAGGGGGAATTAAAGCAACCCTACTTGAGGAAAATTCCTTCCCTGTGATGGGGGCAAGGAGGTTGTACTGTCAGTTCCAGGCAGTTACCTGTGGGCTCCTGCGGTCACATTGTGCTATTCCTGCTGTCTGTAGCAAGGCGGGATGGCAATGAATATAAAATCTGCTTCACACCCTCCACCAGCTTGACCCAGTTAGCTTGCAGCAGACATCAATCAGGATGTTTGCCTCTGCCTGTGACTGAGCAATAAACCTGCTCTAGTGTCCCTGGCTTGGCTCTTGCTTTGCCCACCATATGTCTCCCGTTTGCAATGTGTCACTCTCCTTGTGCTGCATACTGTCTAGGTTGCAAGGTATGTGCTATCTATAGGGAAGAGGAACTGTCTATGCTTTAAATGTCACTATACCTTTTATAGCACGGCCCTGACCTCTTGGTATTGGTCTTAACAGCTACAGAAATAGAAATTAATGCATAAATTCTCCCAACTAAACAATAAAGGAAGGGTGGGCTGGTCATGACCCTGTGGCTCCAACCATAGGTTGTCACTCCATGATGGAACACCTATTTGAATACAACCTCATCTGCTTTCTTCTTTTTGGAAAGTGCTTATGTCTCTTTGTTTTCTTCTTGATCATATATTTTGGTTCACATACAACCCATCTATGTCCTTGCCCCTGCCAATGGAAGGACAGTAATTTTGAAAGGGCATTAAGAGTCTTATCATTTTGCCCATGCTTCAGATAGATCACTGAAAGTGCCAGCTCTTCTAAAGATACCACTGGATCATACGCAAATGTTATATAAAGAAGAGCTACACTGGCTTAGGCAAACAGATAGGAAGACATGAACAAGCTTCCTGGAGAGGGAATCTAAAAAGATAAGTCACAGGGAGCTACAGATAGGAAGAATGCATTGGAAAAGAAAGTAGGAAATTAAGAATAGCTGTATTGGTGTCAGTCCTACTTTCCTGAAGTCCTAGGGAGATGTGTCAGCATCTACAAATAAGAGCAAGATCAAGACATAAGAACTTATCCCCTCATTGCCTGCCGCTTGCATTGGATATGCTGATATTATCTTTCTCAGTCACTTCATTCAGCTAAGGAAATAATCATGGTAAAATGTGTCATATGCCTTCCCCAGGAACAAGTTCACAACATCTGAGTGTTTTTGATCTAGGACATAATTTTCCTCTGGTGTTACTAGCAAAATCGGTGGTATAACCTTATGAGTCATCTTGTACAGCAGAAGTTTTTGAACGTGTTCTGCTTCCTAATGCTGCATAACTTTTAATAACTCTTTTTCCAAAGTCCTCAGGCCCTAGGAAGCCAATTTATAATACATCCTTTTTTAAATGCATGTGCCAGAAACCCACACTTTCAGCATGTCAAGAACAGGAGCCTGACGTTGATTTCTTAAACCTAAAATTAGAACCAGAATTTTAAAGAGATTTGAAATCCAAAGCACTTCAACCCATTATCAAGATATTATGTACTTGGTCCTTTTGAAAAATGAGAAAATAACAAAAGACAGGGCTTGTAATGCAGGATTCATTTTCTACCATGTGTGAAGTGTTGTACAGCATTTTACACTGATTTCTCTTTAGAGTGATAGTCATGACTCTAGTCAATAGAAGACTGGACCAGAATCCAGGAATTTTCACCATCTCTTGTTGTTGACCGGAGTTCATGGCTGCAGTTTCACCTTCTATAAAATGAGATGTGGCAAGGGAGGTGTCTTGGTTTGAAAGACAGGTACCTGCCAGCAAAAGCTGGAATCTCCCTTTGAATAGAGAATGTAAACCCCCTCCCTCAGATTATTATAATTTTGCAATTGTAGGCTCTCAGGCAAAGATTTGGGAGTGGGAATAACAGTTCTTTACTAGGAATATTAGACAAAGCAAAGACAAATACAAATGTAATAGCACTAAGAGACAAGCAAAAAAAACAAAGAAACAACAAAACCTCAGAAAATGCCCTGACAGAGTCAGGGATGTGACCTGACACCCTGGGTATCAGGGCCGTGAAAGCAGTCCAGATGAAATCCTCCTTGAGCAGTAAATGCAGTTTCTATGAAGTGAAATAGTCCTGTATGAAAGTCCAATGGTGAAGAAAAATGTGTTCAGTCTTCCTCTGGAGAGAAATCCAGTGGGCAGAGAGAAAACAAGCAGGGTCCCCTGGTGCTCCAGTCCTTTCGGAGCGGTGTCCTCGGACCAAACTGCTGTTCACTGCTGTTCCACCCGGAGAAACCTGCTGCCTCCTTTGTTTAAGTCAAGTATCCATAAAGTACCCAGCCATCAGTTACCTAGCAAACCATCAGGAAAAAATTCCACAAACACAAAAGAAACAGATCCAACCCCCAACAGGAGGATAAAAAATGTAAGGGGAAGAAAGGAAGTTATGATGACCAGTCTTAGAAAGCAGGTTGAGATCTCCTGATGAAAACATGGCAGAAAAGTTATTGTGGGCTTCATAATCATACTGAACTAGAATGTGTACCAAACAACCTCCTCGGGAAAAGAATTTGTTCTTATATTTACATAGAGAAGTAAGTATAATTATTATAGAACTGCACAGTCCTAATGTATTGACAGGGAAAAAGGGAAAATGCTGCTCTGTTTTATGACTCTGCCTTCCAACCAACCCTCTGCCACAGAAGTCATTGCCCAGTTATGTGATTCAGCTGGAGAAACTTCTGTTACTGCTTGAAAGACACAAAAAATAAATCTATACTACCTGGCTTTTGGAGAGCAAGCTGTATCTGTACCTGAAAAATTACTTCCTGGGCAACTATTTATACTAATACAGCATGTTCCTTCTGTCCAGGCAGTTCCCAGGAGGCAAGAGCATTCAGCATTCTATGAGTTCAGATAGCAGTGGCAGGACTGGGCCTTGCTGGTTTTGGTTTGTTTGGGGTTTGGTTTGTTTGGGGTTTGTTTGNTTTTTTTTTTTTTTTTTTTTTTTTTTTTTTAATTTTGTTTTCTTTGTGGATTTTTTTTCATGACTAGCAGTCTCCTAAGCAACAAAGTAGGTGGGAGGAAAAATAGCAACGAGGCTAATAACAAAAAGGGAAATCCTCGCCTGAGTCATTGTAGGAAAGGGAATTAGTAGTCCCCTTGAGCCTTGTGACACTTACACAACAGAAAAAGTTGTTCAAATTATCATCCTGTCATCTGATGAAGATATGGGGTACGTGTTTAACAGATCTTCCTTACTGTATTATTCCCTCCTTGCCTTCTGTTTGCTTTTTAAAAAAAACATAGTTTAACAATTGAAGAGTGAGACAGTCTTTTCAGCAGGAGCTAAACTTGTAAAAACTGGGTTTTATTCCCAGATTGCCTTTAAATTGGAAAAAAGCCCATAATTTCTACAGGCTTGCTCTTTTCAAACCACAAATGGAAGCAGAATCTGATTCTTCAGTCATTTCCATAAGGGCAGCTTCTGCATAGCTTATAGCTTCCTCATTTCTCACAGGCCTCCTCTCAGATCTGGCTGAAGGATGTAGTTTCTTAGGACTGATGCTTGCTCTATCTCTAAGCATTTATCCTGATGCTCTAAGCATATTACTACAAAACTGAAACTTGTTGAAGTGTTTTTCTACAGCATGCAATGGTCAGCTCTGATTTAACACTTCCACAGGAAGCCACAGTGTGATGCATAAGGTCTTTCAGTTTGTCCAACTTCCCAAGGGATCAAAGAACTCTCAGAACAACCTTTGGCTGAACTCAGGTATGTCCAAAAATATACACCAATTTATGAATGTGCCACCCTTACTCTAAATTCCCTGCAGCCTCTTTCCTATTTTTGAGGGCTTTCAGCACACACATTACTTTAGTCAACATGCAGTGTAAGTCATATTTTGATCTTGGCTCTTCTTCTGTATGACATTTTGTGCAGTTTCTCAGTATTGGAGCTTCTTTTCTCCATCATCCCCTTGTGGCTTTGTTAAGGCCTTTTCATGTTGGTAATGCAATTACCAGCTATGTCTAATAATCCTCATCATTTTTACAGAAAACAATAATACAACTAAGCAACAGAATTAATGAAGTCTAGTTTTCTCAGAAATTGTGTCCCTGCCCACACACAGTCTGTAACCCACTTCTCTTCAATTTCCATCAGAAGCGTGCCAAAAGGCACCCGCAATTTCCTCTGCTCTTCTCTTGAACCCTTCCCCCCCAGCTCTTTTTAAACAAGTCCCAATTATTGACCTCAGTGTGCACCCCTTTCCCTCTTAAAGGCACAAACATGGGGTTCGTGCTTCATGCAGCCACCTTTTCTTATGGAGCTTGCAAGAACTTCTTGCTTTTGTGACCTCTTTCACATTGCCAGTTTGGCTGAAAGCAGCCAGCTGGTTCACGAGTTATTAAGGAGAGGCTGAGAGATAGACAGTATGATCTCTCAGGCCTTATTTCTTGAGGAAAAGAGGATAAAAACAGAAGGTGATTAGAGTCTAAGTGTTTATGTCTATGGCCCTGGGCTTTTAGAGGCATCTTTATACCATAGACCTGGTGATTTTGTTGAGTAGTTATTATGTGTACTCCTGCGTATTATCTAATAATTACATTTTATCATCATCCACTAAGAACAGTTTAAATGTTTTAGTATAATGGTTGATTTGTCTAGTTGGCTGTGAGAGACTGGGAATTGCACTAACCAAGGCAACAATTCCTTTCTTTTTAAAACAGCTTGGAAGTTTCCAGGGACCTTGTCTGACTCCTGATTCCCCTCCCTTACTGTTCCCTGTCCTCTAAATTGGCACACGTTGCCAAAAGTGCCTGCTGCCCAAGGAGTGGATGGCATGGCTTCCTGTAGGGCTGTCAACATAGCTCTTTTAATCAGTCAGGGATTTGTTGCTGAATGAAAGAAATCTCCCCCAGACATCTTTCAAGTGAATGGTTTCCACAGAATTCCCTACCCAATTTGCCGTGGGAAAGTGGGTAAAAAAGGTTTTAGAAATCAAGCTGTGGACTCAAGTATGTTAGGATTTACAGGGTCAGATCCAGCATTGCTAAGGCCAGGAGAAGTCTGACTATGGACTCAGTGAGTGCAGGATTAAGCCCATTGCCACTTAGCTACCATGGTGACAGAAACCTTAGAAATTTCTTAGACACTGTTGGAGTGCTGGACTAATTTCAAGCTTAAATTTGGAGTAGTCAGTACAGCAAGTTTAACATTGCCTTTTAAATTATAGTCTTTTCTTCTTGAACATATTAAACAGTACTTATTTACAATATTTACATCTTGGAGGTACATTGTGGTTTTACAAATTATCTTCCTTTTCATGTAGAAAAAATGACTACTCAATAATGAGGATGATTTCTTCTTAAGCAGCTTCTGTTTTCACTCCTGGTATAGAAAATGCTGTTGTTCCTTAGTGAAGAGTCCTCTGAGACACTCTGGCTTTCTGTGAGGTCAAAACTCCTCACCAGCTCACTGCAGCCTCTTCCTGACACAGCATCATAGTAATGCTCCTGGTGGATTTCTCTCAAGTATTTGTGTGTTTTAAGCCGAGAAAGAGGTGGAGTCAGTAATTTCAAAGAAAACTATGGCACCATGTCAACCTTTTGATTTAGTCCTTTAAGTAAAACCTGCTCCACTGCATATAGAAATCTAAGGTCTCTCAAAAAACAAGTGATCTTTAAGTAGGGTGTATTTCACTGGAATACCTGTTAAACATTCTATCAAATATTTTTAATGCTTTTTCTTTAGAAAAGCAGAATGAGAAATTTGCACTACATTACTGAAAACACTTTGTAGAAGAAATGTGATAGAAAATATTGATTAGCTCTCTTTTCAGAGTAGATTTGAGCTTGGAAGCAATTTCTTTTTCTTTGAAACCCTTTTTCATTTTAAAGCTTTGTGTCTTAGTTTGAATACAGGGCTGTGAGTAGGGCCCATTCTGTGCTCCGTGGTCCATCTTGCCAGGTACCTTATGTTAAGTGGGATCTCTTTCCCTTCAGTTCACATGTTCTACGTTGAGTAGTCTCACTTTCTACTAAGAGTAAAACTTCCAGCGGCCATGTGGGCTTCACTGTGTTGGCCTCACTAGAAGTACTGAAGTCCCATAAAAAGAATATTTTTGCTGTTTAAATAGAACCCAAAAATAGTTCTGCAGTAGGTGTTGTTGTATTTGATGTACAGGAAAGTAAAATAAATGGTGTCTATCCCTGAAAGTCTACAGCATGGGAAATTGCCATGTTAGCTGATTCAGAAAATAACTTGTTCTTTTCTGGTCACTTTTGCATCAACATAGATCCTCTAAGAAGACTTTCACCTGGACTGAAGGATCACATCAGTGGGACTGACAAGACTGCCCAATTTGAGTGATCCTCAAAGTAGGTGTAGGGTTAGAACAAGCATTGTCTCAACAGCTAGCTTAGTTAGAGAGCTCAAATGGAGTTCCGATTGTCCTTGCAGACAGTTGAAGAACTCAATCTTCTGCTGATATTATAAAGAAAGCATACAGTAGATAAATATCAGATTGCTAGTAGCCTGGACAAAACCTATATATTACCACTGAAAAAAACCTTCATGATCCATCTTATCCATACAGTCTAACAGAAGTGACAGTTCCTGGAACATACTAATTTTTAATGCATGGGACACTGTGTGCCACAAGATAATCAATAGGTGAAGCCAGTGGCTGTCCTGGATCTTTAGAAGTCTGTGAGATCCACAGAACTAAGACGAGTAAACATTGCTGAATGAACAAAACAAGTATATATTTGAAAACTGTATCTGCTGAATGGAGTCAGATGCATTGGAAAAGGTTGAAAACTGAAGGAAAAATGTACAGTTCCACAGTTTGAAGGAGAGCACAGAAAAGGAAAGCTTGAGACTTTATTGACTCAAGTACTCAAGCAACTACACCCAGTAATGCACCCCAAGGAGCAATCCTAGGAGATAGTCTTCCATTTTCCATTTCTAACTTCTTTGATTCCACACATTTCTGTGTCCTTTAAATAGAACAGGACTCCTATCAATCTCTTGATCTGTTCTGCTGGCACGCACAATGACAGTCCTATGTGCAGATGAAGCCATAAGGGTTTTACTGACTTTTTTTTTTTTTCCCTAAAAAAATGTGTCCAAACTGCTTTTGGATTCACTGCTTCTCCACCTCATCATTCTGCTACTTCTTACCATTTCTTTGCTGATTACCTTGCATGACTCCTCTCCCACTTACTTGCAAGATATATGCTTTACTTTATAAAGTTTCTTATGCACTAAAAAAAATACTAAGTCAAGCAGTTACCAGAGCTGGAAGGTCTTGACTTCCTCCAACTGGCATAGCTGTCATGTAGTAGCCATCATGTTAACTTTCAGTATGGATTATTGTTATGGAACTTTTATTACCTTGGCTGTTTGCCCAGCATGTCCTTGGTAACTGAGGGTCACAAAAACTGAGTAATACTCTGGTCCTACTCAATAAGACACAGGATCATCATGATGGAGATGGCCTTAGTATTCAAGAATCCTTTAAATTTGGCACTCCAAATTATATGAAAAAATTGTTTAGATTGCTTTCCATGAATAACTGCTATTAAACTTTATTCTTCATCTTGCTCTTCAAGACTGGTATTGATTGCCAGTTGCTTGGATGCTAAGAATATCCTTAGATAATATTTTGGGAGTTTAAGACACTAACAAGTTTCTGAAAGGAATGGGATTTTCTAGATAGCAGACGAAATACATCAGGATAGATTTTTCCATGCACAAGTAGCTTAATACCTGACTCTGACATGGGAGCAATGCCAAGTAATGCATTTTGACTGTGCAGTCTTGTGCAATCATGTCCCCAGACAGAATTTGTTATCCCCGTGTATGACCCTTCTATAATATTTCCTAGTCAACTGTTTGACACCGAGCTGGCTTTCCCAGATTTCTGCATCTGGATAATGATCCCTTTAAGAGTTTTCACAATCACACTGTGATTGGTTCATGCCAATGTCACAGGTAACTGGAAGCAAACACCAATGAATTCACAAGCAATTCCAGTATCGCAAGGGGTAAACCACAAGGGACATTGTTAATCCAAGTGAAGACTCATTTTTCAAGTGGAAGCTAAAGCATAAGCCCCCATAAAGCCTGAGTAAAAGAAAATCTCTTTCATTTGTTTTTAACAGGATAGTTCGGGGGAAAAATAGTCCCAAGGGACAAATCTAATGACTTTGCAGAAACAGTGACTGAAGTGAGAAGATAAAATTTGGAGTAAAGTGGCCTTTTCATAGCTTCATGATTTCTCTTTTGTGATTAGAAACTAGGATCACAGAGATGAAACACAAACATACATTTTTTCTGTGTTAGGTGATGGCAGTGGATGGGGAGTACTTGCTGCAGTCAGTTGATTGAACTGCCCTGGGACAAGCAGTCAATGAAATAAAGGCCTGCACTGCAGTCTCAGGATGGGAACTTCTCTTACCTGTCTCTGGCAAATAGACTTTCACACCTAATTATCACAGAGTGTGTTACTTACTTGTATGTTCCTTGCTGTCTGGTTATTGCTTGTGCTCAGTATCTCCCTCATTAATTTTATCCTTCTTCCGCCCTGTGCCTCACTAATCAGAGATAAGTAACATTAATCAGTAATCCTTTTCCTCCTCAGAACTCTCCCAGGTAAAGTTGTATGGGTGTTTGAGAACAGGAAGAGTTTGCATTTTAAAAACAAGGACTGTGTTTTCTAGACACTCATGCAGAAGAAGCTAAAGCTAGGAAAATGGTATCATTAGTCCATCTGTGACCTATCCATTTCCTCATTCCCACGGCTAAAGCCAGTGTATCTTTGTCAGCACAATAAATATCCAACATTTCCACAAATGCTATCCCTCCTCTAGGGATTTTCTATTGCAGTTGATACTATGCAATCTTAACCAACTCTCCCTAAATTACGTTGCCTTCTTTTGGGGCGTTCCCACACAACAGAGTGCAGCTGTGATGGGATGTGCCTTAGGGCAGAGTACTGAGGTGAATTAAAAGGTGTGATGATGACATTGCACTTACTCTTTCTGCTGGCCACTTCTGAATAGTGCACTCATAATGTTTGCCAGCTTGCAGAAAATAAGTTTTATGAATGCCTACCATGCACATAAACAGACCCTGTGAGATTTGGCAGGCAGGAGCAAGTGATGACAGGTTGTTATCAAATTATTCCTTTATATTTTATATCAACAAGGATCATACAGATTTGTTGGGAGACAGATACAAGAAATATAAAATGCATTCTAGACAAGATCTTCATTAAGAGTACCCAAGTTTACTAATCCTGATGCCCAATCATTAACCCCTGGTAATTGTATCTTATTATTTGTCCCCTCTCAGCTTAGTGGTAATGAAAACAAAGCAGTCTTGGCCATTTACGAGGAAGGAAATTGCTAGAACAGCATGTCTCAATAAAGCAATGGGTTCTGCTGTTGTTTTTGTGTGTGATACAACTGGACACCCCAGACATTCCGAGTCAAGGAAACCCAGCTCTAGATTAAGCCAAAAGAAGAGATGAACAATGAGATAAAGCTTATCAAGACCACGTGTACCTACGGCTTGTTGGCTAAAGGCAGCCCAAAACCAGCTTAGTATACTTTGATTTTCAATGAGAGCCTGACCTTTCTTTTCTGAAGTAGGTCCCCAGACTATGTTTGGAAAATTGTCTGGAACACACTGAGAACGTTCTGTGTTTCTGAGCAGGTTTGTTCTGGTTAAGACTCCTCCCAGTTTTCATACATGGTGTAAGATATTTAAGTCTGAGAGTTTTTCATTTGGAATAGAATCTGCACGAAAGAATGATATTTGGAACATAAGCAGCTTATCAGGAAGTAACAACTTGAATTGCAAATGATTCCCCAGAAGGTGATTTGCCAGAGGTGTTTTCTACCATCCTCTCAAAACTGTAGGTTTTTGCTCTTCTATCATGTGATGCTCTAAGAAATGAGGCTACACACATTCATTTAATAATATAGTTCCCTTGTGATATGTTCACTTTCCTTAATGAGGGCAGTGTTGCTAACTTGTTAGAGCCTGAGGACTGTATCAAATTAACATAGCATGGAGGAAAAATTAGCAGAGAGAGGAGCTCCTTGTGTGAAATGGAATGAGATCACCGATGGTCCTTTTGTCAATCTTTATTTTTGTACTACAGACAAAATGTTAACAAGGATAATATAGAACACTATTACTCATAACTGGGATGCCCTTGTTTTTTTCAATAACCTAAATGACCAAAAGTAATTAAACCTTCGCAGTACTGATTATATAATAAAGCAGGCACAATACAGGTGTTTAACTGTGAGAAAGAAAGGGAAGGAGCACAGATCTTGGTAAAGTCACTGGGGAGAAATGACAATGAATAGACAAATTTTCTAGCTTTTCATGGCAACTTTTTGTTTTGTGTGTGTTTACATGAGTGAATCTAAAGTCCCACTATAGTCTCAGTAGAATAATGCTGCGCTTCTGCTAATATACAAGAAGCCAGAATGCAGCTCTTTCCATACTTCATCATAAAGCAAAACCCTCAAGGGCCAGAGAAGGCAACAAAGGAATTCAGGGCAGAGAAAGCCAGGATTCGTGAAGTAAGGGGAGTTTTTCAGCAGAAACATCCATACTATGTTTTTCTTTAAAATTTTCCTTTGAAAAACATGTTTGGTAAAATACACCATCTATGCAGTGATTTTTGTCAGCCATATGTGTCACTCTTGTAGAGCTCAACAGATACACAGAGAAGTCAGCAAGCTGGAAGGGTATGTGAAATATAGAGCCCGTGTAAAATTTTAAACATCAGTTTGCTGCAGCTTTGGCCTTTTAGTGATTGTGCTTTGCTTGTGCAATGATAGTTCCTAAGAGGGGCTGTGAGCATTCCTGCAGGATGTCTGTGCTGCAGTGCCAGTGGGGCAAGGTGCTGCTTCTACACAACATTAATTTGTGGTTTCCCTGTGCAAAGGGGGTGAGCCATTGCTAACAGATCCAAGGAGCTGTACACCCAGGCATAATCAGCAGATATTCTTTTTGGTAATGATTATTGCCAATTTTTTTTTTCCTGGCAAAGGCTTCCCCTCCACTTCTACGATTATTGAATGCTGGCGATGCTGGAGGTAAAATCCCTCCATATCCTCTTGCCTCAGTGCCATGTTCAGGGGTAATTTCTCATGCCTGATGGATGTTAGTACAAGAAGGGCTAGTGAGGGACTGAGCCATTCCACAAAAGCCTGCTAATTAACTTTAGGACACACCTGGTTGTATCCTTTAGTGATAAATATTTCTATCAAAAGATACCCACAATCAGCAAAACTAGCTCACTTCCTCTCTAGCTCTAGGCATAGAAGCTGTGCAATGTTTCTGAATCCAGAAAAGAAGCCCCAACTGGCAGCATTTTTTTACCAGTGTAGTCATGGGTTAGGTTTGGAAAGCATTTGGTGGCAACCCAGGCTTGGGTTGGCTTTGGCAAGGTCAGCACGTGGGCATTGTTTCCCAGAGGGCACTGCCATCTGCTGCTGGTGGCACCGGGGAGCTTCGCTTCAGCTCCCCAGCAAATGGCTACAGAACTCTGGTGGTCAAACCTCACTTGCTTAAAGACAGCTCACAGTCATGGGACAGATGGACTTGTCTGGTTTCTTATAGTTCCAAAGACAGAATATACAAATATAAGACAAGTCACATCCTAAACTAAACAGAAGTTTAGGGAATGCAGTTTCTGTGGGGAGAGGTGCTAATTAGTGACACCTGCTCAAGCACCAGCAACAGACGGGTCTTCCTGTAAATGAGTGGTGGGTCTGGAAAGACAATGCTCTGGGGAGCCTGCAGGAGTTAGGCAGATTTAGTTACACCAGTTGGTAATAATCTGTGGACAACGAACACAGGAGCTAAGACTTGTCAACTAATAATGCACACAAAATGACAATAGGATGTGCTTTGGAAAAATTACTGCAAGGTTGTATTTTTTTTTTTAATGGTACCATGGTGAAGTGATACACATCCTTCTGTTGTCAACACGGGAAAATAATTGGACAGCATTCTCTTCCCCAAAGCTGGAAATATTTTGTTGAAAAATCTCTGGTTAGCATACTTTCAGTTTTCAAGCACAATCTTGACATTCGCTAAGAAAAACAGACCTTCCTTTTTATTTTTTCCTACTCCCTGGATTCTTCATTTTCTATCACGATAAAACCCCCCATCTGTTATCTGAAGTAGCCAAGGCTGGTGGACATATTTCTGGAATGTGGGACTCCTGGATTCAAAAGCAGAGTACAGGTTAAAATAGGCCTTCCCTATTTCAGTGAACGCCCTGCACCCTCTGGTGTTGGCTGTAACAACACAGAAGCTCTTATCTTGGCATTTCCTTTTGACTGGCTCAATTGGAGAGTCCTTACTAAATGGGCTGAAATATTTCCTTTCCTCTGGCGCTCCACTGAGCTTCCAGTTTTGCATGAGGATCCCAGGCAAATCCCTGAAGGTTGCAGGCTCTCCCAAATGATGGAGAGCAGACAACGGGACCTCCTTCTGTAGAGTCAGCCTCAAAGGATTAAGGTGGCTGGTAAGAAAGAAACCTCTTTGTAAATAGACTTTCTTTATGTACAATCTTTAATGAAATATCTTAGGAGTCTAAATTAAGGAGGACAATTGTCACCATCAATCAATTTTAGAAGTTGAAAATGCAAAAAAAAAAAAATTCTCTGGTCTGCTCTGTACAAATAGCACCCCATCCTTATCTTTCTTTTCCCTTTCCCTTTCAAATTTTTTGGAGGATCTGGGCACCTTCTATCTTCAGTAATCTGGCTGCATCCAAGTGACAGGGCCACGCCTCTTCTCTGTTCCTGCATACTTGCACCGATTCAACTCTTCAGCTTGCTTCAGGCTGTTGTAGGTGGTTTCCTGATCATGACCTTTCACCAGCTTTTGAGGCCCTGTATTTTCTAGCAAATCCCAATGTAGCAGATTAGGGAAGGAAAGTGGAGGACAAGGAAGCCATCCAATTTTCTGTTGTGGGATTTGAGGACTTTTAAGTCTCACGAGTATCCTGCTAAGGCCAGCAACACACAGAAGTCAGCAGGTTCAGGCAGTAAGGAAAATTGTGGCAGATCAGAACTGTGGCTGACAGAAGGGCTGTGCAGGCCCAGGTGAGCCCCTAAAAACATGATCCAAAGAACCAGGGAGTAATAGTGCTCTGTCCCCATGGGTCATTGTCATGAATTAGTGTTTTAAGGTCACTTAAAGAATAAGCAGAGCCAGCAAGTGAAGCTTGGGAAATTTCCACAGCTCTTTATATTTTCCTTCTTCCCAAAAACATAGCTATCAAGGCACAAGTCCTCTTATTTTATGGGATGAGCCTTTACTGAAATACTTGACATGAAATTCCTTTGCTGATGTAACTTCTTTTTTTTGAGGAGACATTATATTTTTCATGTGAGTCTCTTGCTGTGTTCTCCAAGCTGTTTTTAAGCAACAGTCCATGTAAGTACAATACTCAGACAAAGGCTCAGGCCCAAGCTACTGGAGGTCAGCACCACATCTCCATTTGGGAAGTACTTCTTATCAACATAGTCTATGATAGTTGTCACAGCCAACATAGTCTCCTCACACGTGGGCTGGATTTGGTTAGCAGGGAGAACAAATCCATGAGTGCCCGTGTCCCGCAGTTCAAATGTGTAGGAGAGAGGAATGCCAATCGTGTGGGCCCAGTCCCGTGAGGAGCCTGAGTTACTGTCTGTGAATTTGAAAATAGAAATGAGATATTTGTATTAAGCATGGTTCTTTGAAAATACTTCTTGTTAGAGTAAATACAAGTTTATACCAGAATCCCTGAACTAAGCAATAACCATACATCACTGTGACACAGAGAACAGTTTCTAGGTGCTGTAATTCTTAGCTGTACTGGAAGTGTATGGAGTTTCCTAAGTGACACAGTTCTTCATAAGGTGATATTGTACAATAACAAGAAATGAGTTTCAGGGATTCTGTGTTTTTTGCATTTTACTGTGACTAGTGTGGGGTACAAGATGGATTGGACATTTATTTGTTCTTTGTACTTCATTTCCTACATAAATACTGACTAGAATTCATATATATATATATTTAAAGCATAATTTTGGTCAAATCTGAAAATTTTCTGGCTTCTCCCTGTATCTCTGTTAATCTTCCTCGTGGATTGTTTTTCTTACCTGTTCAGTGTAAGTACAAACCCTGGCAAAATGCAGCCCTAGGCACAGGCAAGTTGCATTACACTTATACTGCATTGCTCATGCAGTCTGTGCCTCTGGGATTGGCACTTGGGGACTGGCAGGGACAGCCACTGGAATATGCAAACCACATGGGTTCTGGAGCCAACTACTTACTGTTCTCACTGACTAGCATGACTTATTGCTTACTGGGAAAATATTTGGTTTACTAGGCAGTCTCTAGGGCCCTCAATCCTCTTTGTAAAGGCTGTCAACTCATATTAGCTATGATGTGTTTGTGATGTGGCCATCCAGTCTATTAGGAACAGGGCTGAAACCAATATATTTCACACAGAGTTGCAAGCAGCTGCCATGTGATAATGTCTGATGAAGTAACTGTGGACCTGATTGGGATTTTAATTTTTGCTTGATTCCAGTGAAGACAAATAGGAGTTTTGCTGCTGACTTCAGCAGGGTCAAGGATGATCTATCACCAATCTCCTGTCCCCTGTGATGGATCTGTGAGGAATCCATGTAGGAGCTATCTTCTGATCAATGCTTCATCCTGTCCTGCAGTCAGCTTTATCACTTAAAGAATTATCTTGTATTCAAATGACTGCTGCTGACATGTTGCACCAAACCAGCCCTTTAAATATTACTCAAAGTAGAAACTCATCAAAACAGTACTTGCTGATGCATGTGACACAATTCTTTGAAACACAGAGCAGTCAAAGGGAAATGTAGAAAAACTTACATAAAATTAAAGCAGTTGATCCTACTCTGTAGCTGGTGCCATACATTCCTGTCAATGCAGCAGCTGCTTCCTTTGCAACTTGCATCTGGAAATTCAAAATAGAAACAGCACTGGCATCAATGGCAGTACCTTTGGCAATTATTTTGACTGGACCAAAGTTTTTGTCTCTTTCAGCTTTATATTTACATATGATCAGCTTTAAGTTTTGATATTACTTCAGGTCTTTAGAGGAACCCATTAAAAATATTTGAACAAATTGTTTTTGATTCTTTTTAATGCAAATTGTGTTAAAATTTTAAAGATTGCTCTGCTACTAGGTAGAGATCCTATTTCCTTTACTGTAAAGCTAGAGCCTGTATTTTGGAGGATTTGGACACACTGTATAACACACTAGTACTGACTACAGCAGTAATTGACCTCTTACTTGTTTTATTGCCATAGGCTCTGTATCCCACCATCCTTAGAAACTGATCCATAGACAAAATAAATGACTTCTCCAATGACTCATATGAAGTCCAAGCCCAAGTCCCTCATGCTCTTGACTAGTGCTTCATCTACTGGAATATTCATAAACACACACATAAGTGAACTTAAATCAGAGCACTCAGAAATGGAGGGAAGAAGTAAACAAGAAATAGGTACTTACTTTGCTCCCATTTTTCTGAGAGCATGTTTGGAATACCCTTTCTGGACACAATCATGATAGCCATATGTGTTTAATGTGCTGGCACCCTAAAGTGCAAATTCATTCTTGCAGCAAAAGTTGGTGCTCTTCTCCACTTACCTTGCTTTGCATTAACCCTATCTGAAGTAGTTCAGTTTTCCTGATTTAAGATGCAGAATTAGGATTTCTGAGTCAAATAAACCTTACTGATGCTGAACAGAGAAGTAGTAACTCTGGGAGCCCAGTCCCTGAACAGGCCTAGCTCTTCTGAAGGAAAGGCAAGAGTGCAGGTTAAGTTGCACCACGTGCTACTGCCTATACTTGCTCTCTACAAAAGTAGAAGATAAATGTTTTGCCCTACCAGTTCTTCATTGTTACTTGGAGGTTTAGTTGTGGAACCATATGGGGTGAGGATGAGCTGTCCATAGGAGTGAATTGTTAAATAGCACAAAATGTCATTCTTCTTGCTTTTGATAAACTGAGCCACAGCTCTTGTCTCAGGCTCTGATTCTGGTCCAGATCCACAGAAGACATCACTGCTGCAGTTAAAAGATACACCAACACCTGGGGAGGAATGCAAACACTGAATCAATGGAGAAATGTAGAATACCAGTTCAGAGGGAACAGGAAAATTTACCTTGGTGTGTTAAAGCATGTGTTTATGTGGGCAGGGGACTAGACAGCCCAGTGGGACTTCAGCATTACACTCAGTAGGTAGCAACTAAAATTTGCTGCAAGACTGAAATATTTATTGCACATTTGTAGGATGGCTGCAGTGAAAATTCTCTGACACCACCACAGTGTCCCACATGCCAGGGAAGCTTTGGAGGCTCCTTGAAATTCATGGTAAATGTAAATACTGGCTGTTAAGTGACTATATCTTAACATTCCTGCCTAGAGCTGATGCTTGCTCCTGCAGTGAGTTAGAGGTATAGTTACATAAGAGAAATTTTCTGCTCACAAAAATAAGTGCTGGTTGAAAGTCAATGAGTTCATATTTTGACAAACCAGGATTGTTTTTTACATATTCCTTGATGACAACAAGATGAATATTCCTTTCTTATAGGACTACATTTTATTTCAGAAACCAGTTATTACTCTTGCTTTACATTTGTGTTCATGATCTGAAATACTTCAAACTTACTGCCCCAGGATGAATTGAAGTTTCGGTTCAGATCTGTGCCGTAGCAGGCGCCATTCTCATAAGGAGAACGGCTTTTCCTCCACAAACGATCCTGAAGAAAAGTAACTTCTGTTACATAATAAAAACGCAATGATCCATAAGGCCCGGTGATTATATGGTGTAAATACCCTTTCTTTTTGACATCTGCATTCTAACTAACCCTAGAGTACAACTCCATGTGCAAGGGTGATAAAGCTCAGTGACAGAACAATTCATCTACTACAGCCAGGCTGTCATCACCGCAAACCTCCTGTGAGCACCCTGAAATAAGCCTCTGGTCCTTCTTTAAATTTTTTTTTAAAGTATGCTTTTTCTGTAGTACTCAACTGCTTCTGTGCAGTGTGGCACTCCTAAGCAAGACTTGGCATTGTGAGGGATAAGAGATGATGGTACATTTTAGATTCAGGAATATGAATTCTTTTTTGTCAGCTAATCTTGCTACTGCTCCCTGGTTCCCTGCTATTCTCATGGCTATACAGGTTCTGTGCAGACCTCACTGCACTGCCTGCATGAGCTTCCCAGCTGAATTACCTGTGCATCCAAATGCAGTGTTTGGTATGCCCCACACCTGCTGGGAAGCAAGCTGGGAGACAGCCCGATCCACATGGTGGTAGTCATGGGCCATCCAAAGGTCCTACATTAAAATGTGCTTCAGCTGGGCACAAGGGCCTAAAAGCATGGTGAGAGTGGCTGAAGACCAACATGTTGCATTATTCTCCATATCAGAAAAGGAAGATTATTTGGGAGGGCACACTGCTTTCATAACCAAATAGCCTGATATTTGACCAATTCTCATCCTGTGCCATGCAAAGGTTCTAAGACCTATCTGCTACTTGACATCTTTTATGAAGAATTAATAACTTTTCTAGACATACTTAAGTTCATCAACCAGGCCTTGAGCTGTTATCAAAGAAGGAATCCCATCCCCAGAAACCCAAAACCAATTGATCTTGTGGTTTTGTCTTCCCAAGTCTCTTGACATTTGCTAGGAATATTTAGCTCTGCAATCTCAAGTGATCACTGATTTGCCAGAAGAAACAAAATCTCTCTGCCATGAGAGGATTTATGTGAGTATCACTGTTTTCTGTTTAAGTATAATTGCTGTGACCCTATCTAAAAATAACAAAACATGCTGAGCACATCTAACTTTCAGTCTAGGTTCCTGGATTTTCACTACTTACTTTTTCCCAGGAATAGATGTAGCCATCAATATTGAGGACTGGCAAGACATAGAGGTCCAAATTCTGCAGAAATCTGCTTATCTTTGGGTCAGTTTTGTAATTTTGAAGAATCTGAAAAGAAAAAATACAGAGCACTGAGCAGAGAATTTGGTGGTAATCACTGCAAAGAGTGAATTTAGAACTATCATCAGGTGATCACCCACTCCTGGATATCACCAAGGTACCCAACATCTACTTGATGGCCAGTGGGCCAGGTACTTTTTCTATACACGTGGAACATGGCTATATCATAGATCAGGGTGTTTTTATTCCAAGAGGATTGTGACTTTTTGATAGAGAGAGACTTGATCCAACAGCCACAGTGAGAAAAGGAGAGGTTGATACCAAGTTTTGGAAAGCTTTGGAAACTTTCAGGTGGAGGAACTGGCGCAGTAACTGATATTGTCCCCTATCTCAAAACATGATTTGGACTTTGGTCTCTACAGATATCTGTACTATACACTAATTTTGCAAATCATATTTTAACAGAAAAGCATAATACTTGGTACCACAGTAGAAAGGATAACTGAAAAAGTGATATGGTTTTCTTATTATCTAAATGGAAGAGTAAGGACTCACTTCTTTCACAAACCACTGACAGAAGGCTGGAGAGATCCATTCTCTGGCATGAATCCCACAGTCCATCCAAATTATCTTTTTGGTTTTATTTGATGGTTGGCTTATCTAAGAGAATGTAAATGTGATAATTTAAAAACTGTTACATTACAATAAAATAGCTTAATGTAATACAAGAAAGTAAAAGATGTGCCATGATATGCCATTGAGCCATCTGAGGAGATTATTATTATTATTATTATTATTATTATTATTATTATTATTATTATTATTACTACAGACATCTTTATGACAAGCTTTTTTCCTTATAACTCCATCTTTACAGTATTACAAGGCACGAGTTTTAAAGTATCTGTTGAACAGAAGTGTCAATAGAACAGTTAATAGAACAGTTTCTTTTTTTTCCTTTTTCATTTGTATTCATCATTCACAGGAGTGGTTGCTCTTAGTTGAAGCTTTTAAATTTTTTTGCTTTTAGAAGGGGAGTAATAAAAAGGCAGGGTATCTAATACTACTCAGTGATAGGAACAGATTAGGCAATAACTAACCCAAATATTAAGACTATGGTTTTTGCTAGTGTGTCCAATAAAAAAGTCATGGAATACTGCGAGCAGAAAGGCTATCTGCTGTAAAAAGTAATAAAAATAACAAACTAAAAGTCTTTGTCCTCACACACAGCTGTTGCCAAGCTAGTTTCAGCTTGATTTGTATTTCTAAACAAGGCTTCAGTTAAATTTGTTGTTTTCAGTACATAATAGCAATAGCAAGCTCATAATGACAGTGTCTGTGAAAGTTGGCAATCTTACCATAGTGTAGAGGAGTAAAACTGTCTCCTGTTATTTCAGTGAATTGGGATGAACGCTATCTTAGGAAACATCTGAATCATGTCTTCTCCTGAGTACATTTTTTGTTAAGATATGTTTTATTATTAAGAGAAACTTCCTTCCCTACCTGTAGGTAATACATTATTCGATTCTCAAATGTCTTCCCCAGGATGTGCTGAGTCACCAGCTCACTGTTGTTCTGGATCTCAGTCATCCATTGATAAATCTGAAATAGTTGCAAAGAATTCTTGACCAAAGTGAGAGTTTCCTTCTCTTTCCCACTTCCGTTTCCAGATTAAAGCATTTTCTTTTGTTTAGACGAGCAACATTTTCCTCAGAGTTTATTTTGGTCTGTGATGTCACTTACAGGCATGGAAGGTGTTTCACATGCCTCTGTGCAAAGGCACGGTCATATCTTACAGGGTGCTAAAAGAGAACATTGCTGCAATGTGACACAGATACTCCATTCTGGATCTCATTCAACATGCCAATCCTATTGGGCATCTTCCTCTTGAGTTCACCAGATACGAAGCCACACCATCAACTCTTCAAAACAGTATTACAGTCTCTTCCCTATCAGCACTGATTTTCCACATCTGAGCCAGCAGCAGTCATCCTCAATAGGTAGCTCAAGCAAAACCTACGTGAGGGTTGACTTTGTTCTCTCATTTTTGTTGTGCAGCTAGGAGAAGGAATTGCCACCATACGCTTTTGTCCAGGTTTGCGGACTGGTGTGTGAAACATGGCACTGAGAAGTCATCACTGCCTACCCCTAAGACATTGTTTTCTCTTAAATTGTCAAAACCCTGCCCTTAAATTACTTCTTTCTACAGCTCTCCCACTGTTCACCTCTTCTTCCCCGCTGGAATTCCAGACACCACAATAACCATTGCACTTCACAACTGGCTCAGCACCAAACAATCTGGGGCTTAAATTAATAAATACTAGAGATAAAGAATGACAGGGTAGAAAGGTAGCAAACCAGCCAAATGAAACCCAGAATATTATCTGCAAAACAGTGCAGCTGCTTTGCACAGAGCATTTCTATTTTGTTCAGTGAAGAATTGCAGATTTAATAAAAATCAATGACAAATCCATATTCAATTCAACCAGGCTAGGATTTTAGTCAAAGAATAAGGACTAATTCTTTAAAGAAGAAAGTCAGAAAGAGGTCCACTGACTTCAGCTGAGCTTTCTGCAAGCACAGGCCTGCTGTGGCCTTTACAGAACAGAAAACAACAACAAAGTACACAAGCAGACTTAGGTTCTTCTTTACCTCTTCCATTGGATGGTATTCGGTGTAGACATAACCTCCTGAGACCCATCTGTGGCTGCTCCTCTCCCTTGGCATGCTCTGATCCACAAGTTTCTGCACATCAGGTATTAGAACTCTGAAGGATAGGGAAAGGGAAGATAGAAGAGAAAACAATCCCAAGCAGTTACTGCAGAACTGTCATGGTGGGTTCATTGCTTACATCAGCAAAAGAAAGGGTTTAACCTCTTCTGTTGTGATTTGCCTGGCAAAATCATCACCATCAGCATTATAATTACTTTCATGTAAAATAAAGTTGAAGGTACTGAGATTTTCACAGAGTTTTAACAGATTTTTTAAGTTGTCAATTTTCTACCAAGAAAAAAATTCAAGATTTTCTTTTTTTCACCACTTCTATTTTTGAGCAAAACTCCAAAAATACCACCTTTGGGAAAAGGAAGCAAAAGATAAAAACTTAAGATTAGGTTTTATTGTATTTTATAGAGGCATTTTGAATTTGCAAAGATTTCACAGAAATATTCATTTTAATTTGCAAAAATCAGAACAAACCCCTTATTTCCTTCAAATAGCTCTTTTTGCTTTTTAGCTACAAAAATAGCTCAGAAACTAGCACAACACAGGCATGATTCCACGATCCAGGGAGTCAATAAAACCTTTTCCTTGGCTTCAGTGGACTTTGGACTAGAGGCTGTTCTTTCTCACTGCAATCACCCCCTTTTAACTGCTGCAAATCTGTGCTCATTGTAAACGTTTGCGATAAGACAATTGTAAAGGTAGCTCCAACACACTTGATCTCAAATGCTGGAAGTGCTAACAGGCTTTTCTGCTGACAATGGCACTTACAAGCATTTCTGGAAACTGCCAAGTAAGAAACTTTTAGTAATGGTTACAGCTGACTTTCACTCTGAGCTTTGATGTTTATTCACATCTAAACTTCAAACTAAAATTCAGGCAGTGAAAATTTCCATGAAGTGAAACCACACGCACAAAATACCTTATCAGTGGTCTGGAGAATTGAAACCACAGAGTCTGACACAGCTGGAATATTGATGTCCTTATCATAATTTGTCATTTATGTCTCTATCATTATATACCTGACTGTCATGTTACCTTCCCTGCATGCCAACTGGCTTCTAAAGGGTGGTTCCTGCTTTGAATCTGTTATAGGAACTTTGACTCTATTATTGTTATACTCATCTCAGCCTCTTTGCAATACAAACCCAAAATTTTCATCTTGACTAATAATTACTCCTCTCTTTCTTTAGAACCCATTGTAAGGTAGATGCAGTTCTGGCCAAGGGAAAGCAAAGTTGAGACGCTAATTTCAGTTTAGTGTTTAAATTTCCACTAGAATCAGTTGAAACCATTAGAAAATGAAAAGTCTTGACATAAAAAAAGAGGTTAAATATCTTCTGGAATGTTGTCTAAGTATTGAATATCTAAACCTCATGCTAGATAATTTGTACTGGCTTCAACCTCGTATTTCTTCATCTCTCGTTGTCAGGGCATCACACTTACTAAAGGAACTTGTCAGGCAAGATACAGGATGTCAAGATCAGCTTTAACTCAAAACAGCTTTGAAGTGACATCAATCGTCCTTAAACTCATCTCTGATTGGTAAATGTCAGTGTACGTCCATAGGCCATTTGTCACCAGCCCTGAATAACTACAGGGTTATTTATATTAAATACAGCTAAATTAAATTAGCTACTGGTTGCCTGAAAAAGTAAATTCCAAATGGGAACAGGATTGTGTGAGGAATAGATCATATTTAATCCTATTTTCCTTTATAAACATTCTTTGTATCTGGATTAGATCTTCTGGTTGTAAGTTAGGGAAGACATGGCTGTGTAGTGTAATAAAACATTGTGGGACATTTACAGGTTGTGGCTCTCAGTTGTGTGCACAGTGCCCACCTGCCACTGGGATCTTTGTCCCAAGCTGGGATGTCTCTTTGGCTGGATGGTGCCAGGAAATTCTCACCAGCCTGGTGAAGGGGATAGGGGTAGAAAAATGAAGCTTTTGAAGAAAGCGGCTGAATATTCACTTTGAAAGATCTCTTCTCCAAACCAGAGGAGTAACAAAAGACAGGGAAGAGAAAAGGAGAGCTAGAAACTGTTTCCCTGCAGTGACACCAATTAAACCTTTGGGCTCTCCAGAAGTGGAAGGACCCTCCATTCAGATATCCATACTTTCCAAGAGCAAAGCATACTCTTAGAAGTAGTGGTTACACCAAGTTTGGCCACTTGAGTTTAGTTAAACTTTTAGTTTGGAGTCATATATCCAAGTGCCATCCTCTCAGTGACCATTGTGAAGGCCACAGCAGGAAAGAAGACAGATTGGGCTGTCTCAGGTTCCAGCTCCAAATTCACAGTCCAGGGTAGGTGGAAGGTAAATACATAGGGCAGAGGGGAATGGGCTTTTAAGGGTTCATACAGCATCTCTGTGTTTGGCTGGTCAAGGTAAGTTGGAGGCATTTGGAACAAAGGTTGGGTCCTATTGCCAGTACTAGCTGACTCTTTATCATCTAGGGCTTGGTCCTTTTCTGATAGCAAAGAAGATTATTAGAGCCAGCCTTCCCCATCAAGGCATTAGAGATTGTACCTGTAAGAGAACATATGCTGATCTAAGCTGTCTTTCACCTCCTGCACCAGAGAGGCTGGAATCCTTATGTGCAGGTCTTCCCCAGCCCTGATGTCTTCAGGTAGCAGGGGTTTCCACAAATCCAGCTGTGAAGAGAAGAAAAAAATGCACAAATGAAGCTCTGTTTTCAGAATGAGAACTGTATTAGAGTAGTTGCATATCAACAAATGAAAGAAGTCCTTCAAATTGTCCTGGTACCTCTCCAGTCATCTGTTCACAGAGCACACAGCACAGGCTTAGTGCTTTTATTGACTCAGGCACCATTGATAAGGACCAGCATTTTCACAGAGCCATGCAAAGAAGCTAACATTTTCATATAAATTTCTTCAGGTAGTAGAAGGGCAATTCCACATGACACTAAGATAAAAAAAAAAAGTTAAATAAAGCTTTTTCTGCTTTACTTTAACTTTCATTCCTGTCATAAGCTACATGCGTATCTGTTTTACACCCCAAGACCCCACGCTGCTTGTTGGGCACATGTGGTTATTTTTACTTACCATGAAAGTACTGCAAAGATGTTGAAGATGCTGGACTTGCTGAAATGTTTCTGGCACAATATGCAGAACCTCATCCCTGGAAAATTCAGTAGAGAAACAAGATCAGTTTTAAGGTCTGTTAAAGTATCCATGATTTCAGAAGTCAAAAGGGCATATTTTGTTATGTAGAAGGAAGACAGAGCATGTAACAATGCTGTTCCAACAAAAACACCTCTGAATTATGAATTTGTGGAATGTTTTGGCTGCAAACAGGACTAAGTGATGTGACTTTTCTGTTGCTAGAGCATTAGCCACTCTGCTGCCTGACCAGTGGCAGTGCTTTATTCACCATACCAGCTCCCCAGAAGCCAACTGCTTGCATGAGCCCTGATGTGTGTTTCTGCCTTTGCAGGACCAGGGCCAGAATGAGGGCATTGGTAATACATGATAACCTGTTTATTTGATAAGATGTCACTTTTTCCCCCTCACATTTGGGATTTATTCAATTATTCCAGATTAACTTTCTGCTTGGCTGGTCTATTTCAGCATGCAGAAACTTCTGATAGTCATGATAAATGAACATTGCTAAGAACTTGAGATGTCCACAAACTACATTTCATGAGAATAGCCAATTTATTCCAAAATAGTGAGTATTGTGGTCTCCAGAGCTACATATTCTTACTAATTTCACAACAAATAAAAATTTCTAGTACAAAATCTATTTTCTATTTCTAGAAAAGACTCACAAAATCCAGTGTCTTAGTATGTTTTCATGAGATCCCATGAAACTTTCATCTACTACAGGCTTAATCTGATGAAAATTTTTAAAGTTTTCAAAGAACAAATTAAAATGGATGGAAATGCAGAAAAAGCAAATCAGTATGTTCTTTTAAAAATGCCCTTGTAAGTTTTTATTGTAATTTTTTTCAGTGTTCATTCAGATCAGCTTTCCAGGATTGACAGCAAGTGTGATATTTCTAGTGAAAGGGTTTCAGAGTGAGGAGTGGGTGTTGATAACTACATTGCATTGCTCAAAGGTGGGAGATCAGTTAGCCACTACTGATGAGAACAGAATAGAATGGGCAATGCTAGAAACTTTCCTATTTGCTAGCAACCAAAAACTGCTTCACAGTCTCTTGTAGTGATTTCAATGGAGTCTTTACCAGACAAGTATAAAAAAATGAACATTTTATATTTTAAAGCTTTTGTAGCAAGAATTATTGTTGCAAAAGCAAACCATGGTCATTATAGTCATCAACGTAATATGCTCTCATCATCTGAACTGCAACTGCCATCTTTTGTGCTTCCATGCAGGAATGTACAATTATCAGCTTAATATACATACAAATAGAATTTACTATTCATTTACTTTATCCCCAGAGAAATAGGGGGATTTGTGGGTATTTTACATCTCTCTTGAAAATATCACTTTTGCTGAGTGAGAACTTGATAGTTAAAACAGGCAGTTTACTGCTGCTTGATGAGATGCCAATAGCCCCATATCTGTGGGGCAAAATGATTATATTTGTATTGCTCACAGCAATGGTACAACAGTCGTGTTGTACAGATTGGTACAACAGTCGTGATGTCTTTAATAAACCTTGTAGATGCAGGATAAACATCTTTGCTAGCAGAATAAACATCTCAGCTGCAGTTCAGAGTTTATTCTCTCTAAATGCCTAGGCTTGCTATGTTCTTTGTCTATCAGGAAGGGAAACAATATCCTGTAATATCTTTCTATCCTCATTGACATTATGTCTTAATTACACCAAATCAGAGAAATTCCAGACAGTCAGATTGCTGCCAGATGGCCAGCTCTTATTTACTGATAAACCTTTCACAATAGCCACTGTGGAGACAAACCATTTTTTAATAGAAAATTAAGATTAGAAAGCATACATTTGTTTATGATTATGGACTAAGTTTCTCAGTGGAGAAGTGCAAAGTCAGCCCATGTGACCCCATGAAAACTACAGTTTTTAAAATTCTACAGTTAAGCTTTCTTAACAAATGAAAGGACTGTTCTCAGCACAAGTTGTGTGTCCTTGGATGTTCCTAGGTTGGATATTTCATTTCATTGTTAAACAGAGAAGAGGACAATGAAAATGGGCTTTACTAATAATTTTGTCTTTGGGCAGGTGCTGCCCACCAAAGTCACACTGACCATTCAGTACCTGCTTTTAAATTCCATGCAAGTACTAGACAGGTTCAATTCTGGACAATAATTAGAAACAAAAATGAAAAATACATTACCATGGATCTGCTGAATTCTATTCACTGAAATCAGGCTCTAACTGCATCTCTGATACAAATCTAATGACTAAATATTATCCAAGGAAATAATACATTTGAAGTAGTGAGTCTGTATGCTCTGCTAGGAGATTTTCCAGGAGAGCTGCTGAATGGGTACACTATGAGGGAACTTATTTGCTGTTGGTATTGCTTGGTTTTCTGTCCTTTTCATTACTATATTCTAGGGATATAATTCATCTAGAGGCATTCAGCACCAGACTACTTTCTCCATTTACTTTAGAAAATTCCGTGTATAAACTTATATGTGAATAGGTGGCCTGCACACTGTGATCATGCCCACCCTGCAAATCCCAGCTGCCACAATGGCAGCTACCTGGCTCCTTGAAAGTTGAGGGTGAATGAAACAAAAACAGTTTAGATAGGCAAACAGAAAAATTTTACATTACTCATTTTCTGAAGTGGAACTGAGAATGGAAAATAAAGCATAACTAGAGATTTCATACTTTTCAAAACATTTATCAGTAATAAAAAAAAGTGAAAATCTCATTCTCTGAACACCTTGGAGTGAAGGTTGTTTGGAATAACTCCCTNTTTTTTTTTTTTTTTTGTAATTGTTACAGATTTCCAACAGGTCTTCACTATTTTTTCACATAACCTAATCTGTCTTTTATTAATAGATATAATTTTGGTCAGTCATACCCCTTGCTTTATACTCAGAAAAGGCATTTTACTCCTGCAGCATCTGTTTTCAAAGTTCATTATGAAAGAGGCTAAGCCAAATGAATTTCAACTAATGGAAACAGGGCATCCTGAGATGCATTTGAGGGTCATTCTGTGGCTCCTACAGCTGCAGCTATGTCTTTATTGGCTTGGATTAGATTCACTCATTCTTCATTTCTCATCTTCCTGTTTTCTTTCCCAATCTTACAAAGCTTACAGCTTAGTAACCCTGTGTCCAGTTTTCCAGCTCATAATTGTTATTATTATTCTCACACAGTTTCTGGGACTTTCACTGCATGCAAAATTCTTCATGAAACCCTGTTCACACTCACCTGTCATATTGCAATTTCAAGCTGAATTTTCCAGGAATTAGTATGCCCAGAGAAAAGATGATGCCAAGAGAAAGCCACATCTTTGTGCAGAGAACCCAGCACTGACAGTGCAGCACTAAAAAGGAGGAGGATAGATCTGGACTGAACACATGATTTATACAATTATAATATACAACTAGACCTATCCTGGAAGGCAACCTGCCCCTTACAAATCATTAACTTCACTTGTAAATAGTTCTAGATGAACCATTAACTTAATTTGTGAAGAGTTCTACTTTTTCTTAAAAGTCTCTTCTACACCCCAAAACACAAACACAATTAGCAACATTCTTACTGAAACACTTTTTCTAAGAACTAAGAACATTTTTCTTCATGTCACCTGTCTTTGAAAATGTTTTGTGACGAAATTGATTTAGAGGAAGTGTTACCTGCAAGATCTACAGCAAATCATGATGGTTAGCTTATGACAATTGTAAAGATAGGGAAGAACAGGTAGTAAAACAAGCTCTATCCTTACTCTCTCTCTTTGTTTGTGCCTTTATGGAACACTTCTGTGACCTCTTAAGTGCAGTTCTATCACTTGCCTAACTTAAAAGAGGACATGGAAGAACAACCAATGCTCTGTAAAAGGGAAATATTGGGACATCAGAGCCTCATCTAAACCAGTTAAACCATCTAAATCTCTCTCAGTTGACCCAGATTAGTCTCCAGCAACAGACTTACAACTCTACACTGTCATAAAGAGTGTTTTTGTTATATATTTTCTAAAAGTTGGCTGGTTACTATCTTATATATTTAATTTCTTGTTAAGTCCACATAGCAAGTGTTAGCATTTGTAGATTGTAGTTAGACATATAGCACAGTTCTTCAGAAAGAAATTGTGTCCCTCATCCTCTTTCCTGGATCAAAATTATCTTGTGGTGATTTGATGAAGAAAACTGCATGGATTTGAGATGCAGAGACTCCAGTAAATCAGTTTGTGTACATATATAATGGACATGATACCATGCTGTAACTGTGGGATATTTATAGATTCTTCTCATCAAAGTACATAGTCCTCTTACATTTTTATGAAGGCTGTTATCAAGGAAACAGGCAGCAGAACTGTCCCAGTATAAAAGAGGAACAGCTTAGCTCAGAAGTGTTTTTTTCACAAAACCAGGCTGCAGACAAGAGAAGAATATGCTCTTCTTCATAAATCACACCAGACCCTTTCTGTTTTATTGCAACCTTCTCAACAACCTGGGCCTGAAAATGCTGAGTACTTCTCTCCATGTAGATATCCAACCCACAGTGACTTCCAGAAGAGCTGAAAGAAGTCAGGTTTACAGGATTAGATGCAGCTTCATTGGTGAGGAGTCAGCAAAAAAAATTCATGTTGGAAACTCATATTAATACTGAGGACATCTGCTCAGATAACCTTTGCTTTTGTTTCCTTTTTCTCCACCACTGCTATGAGGCACGCTAATGTTTTAAAGACTTCTGCAGTGTTGTCTGTGCCCTTTTAACAGGATTGGTTCCCTTGACAGAAACTCAGAATCTAGGAACCAAAAAACCAAACTCCCCACCCTGGGGGGAAAAAAAAAAAAAAAAAAAAAAAAAAAAAAAAAAAAAAGAGAGCGAGAGAGAGAAATGGAGCAAATTGTAACTGCAAGCAGAAGCTGTTTATTTTGTGGTGAAAACATCACTCCTATGACACTCCTATGATGCCAAATAATTATGAAGATAGACGGACAGACAGATAGATGATAGAGTCATTTTGCTTAATGAATATAGAATTCAGAAGAAATGACAGTTGCTTGCTAGGTCTTTGATTCGGATTCTTTTGAAGTCTAGTTGTTGATTTTGATGGGCTTTAGAGGAGAGTCCTGTGCAAATAATTATAATCATGTCTCTGATTTAAGAAACGGACTTATTTGGGGGATTTCAGCAGAAGATTTGCTTGTAAAAGACAATACTTAATTTTCTACTTGCTTTCAGCTGGCAAGCACCACTTCTGAATTCAGAGTAAAAGCCATTAGAGACATTATTTCACCACCAATGCAAAAAAATATCTTGGGATGAACAGTAAACTTCAACAAGCCTATTGCCCTCTTGGGCATAAATAATGTGTCTCTCAGTAATAAAGTCTGTTCTTTGGTCAGGTTCTTACTGGAGCTGCTTATCTTTCTAGCAAATGTGGGAGGCAGCTTAATCCATTTATCCCCTCCTTGAAAATAGTGGGCAAAAAGGCATGGGACTTTCTGGGGAGAGGAAGGGTCATAAATATGTGACACAAACATGCCACATGAAACCATGTGGTGTCCTTTTTTGCAAACAAGTTTACTTTGCACATCTTCCATACATTCTTCTCAGAGCTTCACAACATTTTTTTCAGCATCAGTTTAGCCTCTCAACTGCCCTGTTAGACAAGCAAATATTATTTCCACTACTTAAAAGATTAAGAAAAAAGGGGGAAAAAAGTGACTCCCCAAGGTGACATAGGAACATTGCTGCAGAGCCAGGAATAGAATTCAGATCTCCTGACTCCCTGTCTGGTGCTTCCTTAAAAATATATGACCATCTGCTCTACTGCTGGAAGTATAGATACTATATGCTGACTCCAACAAGCTGGCTGCTAAGCCTTTTAGTTTATCCTCTTTTTATCCCATACTGATATCATCTCCAGCTAAGCTTTTGGCCTGGAGTCAAAGTGATTTCCAGTGTTTGAATGATTCGACCTGCTTGTTATTGTTTTAACCTTGCACCACACATATGCTCAGCTATTTGTGACTTATCTGCATACAGTCTGTGTAGCAACAGCCACAAGCTAGAACTTTTTTGTTTAAAGATTGCATACTGAAGCACACCACATGTTTGAAACAACTATCATATAGCAGGGAGCTTGATCCTGGTAGCTTCCTGCACCCAGATTCCCTGGGTGAGCATGCATGAAAGTAACATGAGCTGCATGTTACTTTCAAGGACAAAGAGCTTGTTAAAAAGACAACAAAATGTACACACTTGTGTGTCTCCACAAACATGAGTTCATCATGCTAAGCTTTTCCACTTCACAGCTAAATCCCACACTGAAACAAAAAACCTAACCAAACTAGATGGAATTCAACACAATCAACATTTTTTTAAATCATCATTTGGACTCAGAGAAAATCGTCTTCCATTAAATTTTCTTCCCTCTTTCATTGCTGCAGAAAACTCACCATATGTGTACAAAACAGAATCATCACTCAGTGGGGTCAAAGCAGTAGCAGAGTGATGTGCCTTAAATCCCAGACTTGTGCTCCACTGACGAGGGGGGTAGGTAATTCAGCTGTTTTACTAAAATATCCTCTGGTTATCACTGTAATTTTACTTGGGGGAAGCACACA
>WBNO01023402.1:84779-199264 GCA_013400575.1 Peucedramus taeniatus | reverse complement strand
GAATAATCCTACTTTAAAATAATAATAATTAATACAATTTATTAATAATATTGTTTAGAATTTATTATTTTATAATGTATTGGTTAATATTATTTTAAAGCTGGGAATAATCCAGCTTTAAAATAATAATAAAATAATAATAATAAATCATTTAGCTGAACTCCTAAATTATGGAGGGGCTTTAGAAAGATCCCACTTTGCAGCCATAATTCCTCAAGATATCAGTACCCCCCTGGTCCTCATGAACTCAGTGGTGACAGAATAAACACCCTAAAAAAGCATCAGCTGGTAAATTGTTGTGTGATTGCCGGGGCCTGAGGATAATGTCAGGACTCCTCACTTAATTCTTCATTTTGCCTTGGAAAATACCAACAAGCTGCAACAGAATGAGCCCAGCTCGCTCAGAATTTGTGTGATGCTGGTGTCACTTGTTAGACATGCTCCTCAGGCAGAGCAAGGGGAGCTGCTGAGAGAACATGAGGTAGGTTTAAAAAAATATAAATGAAGCAAAAATATTGTGTCCCCAGTGTGCATTAATTTTTCTTCACTGTGGCTCTGTTTGGACATCCTGCCCTAGGTACCTGTACATGTTGGGTTTGCACAGGGGTTTTCCCCTTGATCTCCTGGCAAATAAAGTTTAATAGGATGGAAGATATCTGCTGGCTGTTTGCTTTCAGGATACCAAATAACGAGAGAATTACTGCGTGCCAAGGAAGACACCTTAAATCTCACATTCTGACAGCAGCAGTGCAAAAGGCACACCCCACACCTTCATCAATGAACACGGTGTGATCGATGAGTGATGGGATGGGTGACTCTCACAATTAAAAGGTGAATATCATGTGCATATGTTAAGGGAAGTTTCATAGATTTATAGTTGTGTTTTGCCCCCTTGTGCTGTTATCAAGGGACAGCCTGGGTTTGGGACATTTGGGAGGGTCACTCATGACTTTGGCAGCGCTTGACCTCCAATGAAGATGTCAGGCAGTGATCTCCAGCACAGGACAGTGGAGAAGGAGTCAATGGACAGAACTTTGGGAGGGGTTAAAGGATTAAAAGGCGAAACCTCCATGGTGTGGATGAGCCCAGCGCTGTGATATTTTCTCTATTCAGTCTTCTGTTGTATTATTGACAAGGTTTAATAAACCTTCCTAAGTTTTTGGAAGTGAGTAGCATCTCTCACAACGGGACAGGGGCCAAAGCTTCAATGAACAAATTCTCTTTCCAAGTCCTTCAGCAGCACTGACTCACCTCAACTCTTCCAAATTTAATAAAGAGCCGTTTATCCCCCATTTCTGAGAAACTCTGAATCAGATGCTGGGAATGTAAAAAGTGCGGCTGGCTCTGCAGTCCCTAGGCACAAAGTTCAGAAATTGAGCCCACAAAGTCCCACTTCATTCATACAAGAACAGCTCAGACCAGGTGTGTGGGTATATCCTTGAGTAAGTCAATTATCACCCACTCCCTTTTCATCCTTCTCTGCTGAACTACCCAGGGCGGCGGATTAAGGGAAAAAGGAGATGCAGAGCGAAAAGTCATCAGCATTTGTTTCTGGAGAAGACAGCTGAAAGCTGGGAAGGCAGAATGAGAAAGAGACACAAAGCATTCCAAGACAAATGCCCATTACCCAGCACAATGTGCTCCTACTTTCTTAGCAACACGCGTCACTTGAATTAATTTTCCGAAAGAAAACAGGCTGTCTCAACAGCAGCCTGATGGTCTCAGCAATTCGCTTTACAATTACTCACTAAACTACCTTGATTTAATTATTCAAGAAGAATCTCACTGCCACTGATAACTACTTAATTAAAAACACAACTTTAGAGCAATAAGAGAGTCACATTATATTGCATTTGAAATAGATTTCTTGCTGTAAACATGCGCAGTTCATTTTAACTGGTTTAATGTGCCAATATATTTGGAGTCCCAAGGATTTTAAGAATGGCTCGAGCACCAGTCATCATCCAGGGGCTGCAAACAACACTCATGAGCTTGTTCTTGCTTGGAGCAATTCCACTCAGATCAAATTAAGAAAAGCAGCGCTGCGACAGAGATGGTGTAGAGCATAAAACTTGATGATCGGAAAAGTCAAGCTAAGAAACGAGGACAAATTCTTATCCCGCTTCACTGTTCCTGTTGGAAATTATACAACTTCTAATTTTTTTTTTTTTAACTAATTTTATTCACGGGTTTTGTTCACCTTCTCCCAGGGGAAGGGAGTGGAAGTTTCTTTTCAAAAGATTCCATTCCCTGGACGAGGCCTGATGAGTTTGACATCTACAGACTGGGGGTAGCAGAGAAGATCCACAGGACATAAGTGACCATTAATGAACATCAGCGCCCCAGGATCCCCCCTGGTGGGTCGGAGATACCTGGTCTTGGGGAAGATTGATAAGAGAACCAAGAATGAGGATCTAATTAGCATCGAAGGCGAAGGGATCAATAACCAATAGGCAACCAAATGCCAAGAATTGTGTAACTTGGGACCAATGAACATTGAACCGATGAATTTCTCTGGGTTTTGTGTGTATGAGTATCTGGGATATCTAATAAAGAACCAGGCGTAACCAGGAATTATTTTCTCTGCACAACCTGAGCTATGCGTGGATAAAATTATTTCTGTTGCATGTCCTGGCCAGAGTAAAGTAATGCCTTAATTCTCTAACACTAAAAAATGTTGCTGGAGAGTTTTTGTTTTCCCACGGCGATTCGGTGACATTCCTGAGCCCCACTGTGCTCTCCTGCCCTCTTAGTGCTGTGAGAGCTCCACAGGTGAAGGTGCAGAACCTTGGCTGGGGCCACCCTCTCCATTCCCACCAGCAGAGAAGGACCTGCCCTGGTCCTAGCTGGGGCAAATGCGGGTGATTTGACCCTGTCCCCCACTCTGTGACCTCACCCTGAGAGTCCCCAGGATCCTCTCCAGCAGCCTGGGTGCACAGGGGGGACATCCAGCCCTTCCCATGTCAGCTGGTGGGAGCAGCTCACATCCTCCAGACTGGAGATCTCTGACTGAGGGCAACTGCCTGAGAGCAGTTCACATTTTTTATTAATTTAGCATTTTAATCGGTATCAAGTGTGGGTATCATGAGGTACTTGTGAGAGTCAAGAGCAGTCTTTGAAAGTTTGGTGGTTTTTAACCTGTGACCGAAGGGGTTGTGAATTAATTGGCCCAATTTCCATTGGGATAGAGATGGATAACACTTCTGGGGAAGGAGCTGTTGGCTGCCTGTGTCCAGAGGGACCAGGGGCAAGCAGGAGTGGCTGCAGACACCAGCCTGACTCATGAGGAACTTCCTGAGACCACCAGGTGGATTTAGGCTGTGCCAAATGGTGTAGGAAAGGCTCCCAAATCACCAGCATTCCATCTCCTATTTAGTTATTTAAAACCTCTCTCCTTCCCCCTAACTAAGAGGCAGCAACTCCTTTGGTTTCAATGCATTTTCAGTGCAGCTGAAACTATAGATGTATTTATATATGAAAAAAATTAAATGACTGCCTTCTTGAATATTATCTTCCCGTTTATTGTGTGCCCTCTCTCCCCTTCTCTTCCCAGAGAGACCAACCATCACATGAAAATGCTTTTCATCATCTGCAAAATTTGATGCCCAAAATAGCCCCATGGTTGCCCTAGCAACAAGCATTTATTCCCCCTCCCCCCAGCATCCCCCCCCTTTGCATATTGCTGCATATTTCTATCATCTCTTTCCAGGCACAGTTCATAAACACGGCTGCATAATAAAGAATGTTATCACCAATGACTTACAGCCCAGCTGCTGCAAATAAGATATGAAGTGGCAAGGAAATACAATTTCATGCAGCTAGGACAACAGATTGATTGGGTGCCCTTCAAATTTGATGCCACTTCTTTAAGTCTGTCCAAATTCAAAAAAAAAAAAGGGAAAAAAAAAGTTCGTTTCCCCACCTCCCCATCTTTCCATGGTAGCAACAGACAATAAAAGTGGGAGATAATTCACTAGGACACTCATTATATCTGCAGCAACCTTGCCCTGAGAGATTGACAATTTAAAGAGACGTGCTTCTTTTCCCTGCCACCTCCTCTACTTTTCCCCCAGCTGCCCTTCTTCATCACAAGTCTCATTCCTCCAGTTTGGTTGCCTGTTTAATTCAATTATCTCCCCTTTCGATTTATTATTTCTGTTCCGATTACGAGCCAGAAGGTTGTTACTGATAGAGACAAGCAGCCCCTTAATTTCATTACCATCATCTCCAAAATTTTGTCCTTGTTTTTATTTAGTTTTGGTAGCACAAGAGGAAGACTCTCTGTCCCACAGCAATCCCATCAAAGAGCAACCCATCAAGGACAAAAAGAGGTGGGCTTGTAAATTCTTCCTCACTGCTGTTGGTTCTGATGGATTCACTTTCAAGGCTGTGGAGATCTGCTTTGGAGGCTGATGTGGATGTGCAGGAGCACTTTGGGATCTGCTGTGGCACAGCAGGGAGAGGACCTGCACAGCTGAACTGTGCTGATGGAGCTGGGTGCTGCTGCTCCCAGGAGAGAGAACATCTCTGGGTGCAGACAACTCCCCATGCAGGGTTTGTCTCCCACATTCACCTCTCCTTTCTGTCCCCTGCCTCCCCTCTCTTTTGCTAACAGTGTTTTATGGAATTTGTCTTCACCCTTGAGCATGAAGATTGTGGTACCTGTCTCTGAGCCAGCCCTTCCTTCCTTCCTTCCTTCCTTCCTTCCTTCCTTCCGCCACTTCCGCCACTTCCGCCACTTCCGCCACTTCCGCCACTCCCGCCACTTCCTTCCCCCCCTTCCTTCTGCCACTTCCTTCCCCTCATCCCACAGGGGCTCTTTCTCTGCCTGGAAAGTGTTCATGGGGTGCTGCTGGCAAGGATGGGGTCATTCTTTAACCTTGGCACTGACCCCAGACACTGCAATTGCAGGGGGAAGAGCAAGGCTCAAGGTGTGGCATAGGTACACAGGGACTCTCTGCTAGGAAATGTGCAGTGAAAGAAAATCTGGTTTAATTCCCATCTAGCAAAGAGAAGAGAGAGCCCCATCATATGTGTTGTGCAGCCTCTGGCTCCAAATTATCTCTAGGATTAGTTAACGCTAATCAATCTCCATCAATCAAACAAACCACAGAGGAGGAAATTGCTCCTTGCAGAAGCCTTTCTCTTGGTGCTCAACAGCAGCACCAACTGCTCCCAAATCCTCCCAGAGAGCCCTGGAGTAACTCACCTGCATTTGGGGACAGCACAAGGGCTGAAGGGAGCATTTCTCACAGCCAGGCTGACCTGCAAACAGCTCCCCCTGCCCTGAGCACAGAGATAAGGAGATGCTCCTTCACCTTTTCATGGATTTTTATTTTGTATTTTTCCACAGAAAGGGTGGTAATACATTTGAACAGTCTGTGCAGGGAAGTGATGGAGTCACCTTCCTTGGAAGTGTTCAAAACCCACAGGGATGTGGCACTTGAGGCCATGGCTTAGTGGTGGATGTGGTGGTGGTCCAGGGTTGGCAGCTGGACTTGATGATTTTAATTCATTAAATTAAATGCCCAGCTTTAATGATTCTGTGACTTTGCCTGAATCCAAAGCAGGATCCCATTGCCTCTCAGTTCCCCCACTCCCATCAGGACGCTGCAATAATGGGTCTAGAACAAGGTTTCAAACACAAACATCTCTGATTTGTGCAGTGAACTGGATCTGAATCCTGGCAGCTTGCACTCACTGGCCCTTAGGATGTTGTGATGCTTAAATGCGTAGGACATTTGCCAGCTCTTCAGATGGAAAACATGAAAGCAGCTCAGAACAGGATTATTACTATTATTAAAATGAGAGATGAGGTTTTAAACCGAAAACTGCAGATCAGGAAAGTTAAAACCATTTTCCATCTTGAAATACGTTCATGGATGGAAGAGTGAAGTCAGCATCAAAGCAGCACTCATGGGTCACACAGAGGAGTGTGCTCAGAAATGCCACTGGAGGAGAGCACAGCAAAGTTGGTGGATTTTTGTATCTTTTAAAGCAGAGATGAAGAAAAGCAGAAAATGTGTAATATGAGAAGGAAAGATTTTTACAGACTAATTTCTACCACCTCCTTTGAGGCGTGAGCAGTCCTTTAATCTAAGAAGGGTCGTTTCTGTGTCATTTTTCTGCCCTAAGTGGAGGCCAAGTTCAAGAGAACTGTGTTTCTTTTAATTTCCTTTGGATACAAGTACTTGGATCCAGACGCCCATTTATCTTTCCTGACTCAAGTAAATAAATTGAAAAAAACCCAACTTAGTGTGTCCTATAAATACCCCAGAACACAGCGAGATCCAACATCACTTATTTTTTTACACCTAAAACCTTAAACCCTTCTGACACCATAAAACACCGGCGTCCCCCATCCCATGATTGTTTCCCATAATCTAGGGGAACATTAAAGAGAGAAAAATCGTGCTGAAAAAATGACATCTTATCTATTTCCTCCCTTCCTGCCGCCACTCCGTGCTTTTGTCGTTGCAGGTCAGACACCTGCTCCCCACATTAAGGTCTGAGGTGATAAATGCTCCTCGGGTGATTACGAGCCGCGGTATTCACCGGGTGTCAATCTGGAACAGGCATCTCGGCTCAGTCGCCATTCTTTGTCCTGCCAACAAGCCCTAAAAGCAGAGGAGAAAGGCAAAAAAATGAAAGGGACTCAATTTTTCTCTCCCTGGAGGGGAGAGCCACTGCCGGGATGTTACAGAAACCCAGGGTTGGGGTCGGAGGGGGATGCTGGAGCCAGCACCACTCCTACAAACTCTTCTGAGGCCAAGGGGAGGGTAAGGAGAATAATTTTCATGAATTTGCCAAATTGCAACCCAACCTAGCAGAGCCCAGTTTAATCATTGGTGCACCAGCGACAGGTAAGCAGGATTGTTGAGCTTTCCCACCTCGGGACTGCATCACATCCTCCTTTAGGCAGACCTTGGGCCACCCAGCAGGGGTGAACAGGTCAAGGGATCAGAACTTGGTTTGGTTTTCCCTGTCCCATCACTGCAGGCTGTGCCCTGCTTCCAAATGCACTGAACATTCCCCCTGGGACAGGGACAGCTCTGATGTTCTGCACACTCCAGTCTTGCCTCCAGCCTTCATCCTTTCTTTTGGGGCTCCTTTTGGTGCTTGGATCTGTCACACATCCCTGTGTGGATGTCCGGCCTAAAAACACACGTGGAGGTACCTGCATGTGAGAAATGGTACTCACTTCCAAAAACTTAGAAAGGATTATTAAAACCTTATCAAAAACACAACAGAAGACTGAATAGAGAAAATATTACAGCACCAGGAGCAGAGGATTTTCCCCACCATGTGCTCATCCACACAATGGAGGTTTTACCTTTTAACCCTTTAACCCCTCCCAAAGTTCTGTTCATCGACCCCTTCTCCACTGTCCTGTGCTGGAGATCACTGCCTGACACCTTGATTGGAGGTCAGGTGCTGCCAAAGTAACGAGCTGACCCTCCCAAATATCCCAAAGTGGCCACCCTGTGATAACAGCACAAGGGAGGTAAAACACAGCTATAAATCTGTAAAACTTCTCTTAACTTATATACAACGTATTTGCCTTTTAACTGTGAGTCAACCATCCCATTACTCATCTATCACATGGAGAAGCTCAACACTGAAAAATAAAGGAACTCAAGAGTGCTGAAGACACCCCTGTCCACAACCATCCCTCTGCCCTCCAAGCTGGAGATGGACACTGGTATCTCCACATGGATTTGCTTCAGCTGGGAAAGGCATCACCTCCCTGGGCACAGGGCTCTGCTGGGCCAACAAACCTCCAGCACATCCTTTTTGTATTTGAACCACTCAGGAGGGAGTGATGCCCTCAGCACGGTCCCCCAGGTCACTCCATCCCTTCCCAGGTGGGGAGGACACACCCCAGGAACCAGCTCTCGAGTTGTCAATTCTGCTGTGGTTCTGCAGTGCAATTATTCATAAATATTTATACACACACACCTCCTTTGTTCTGCTTTTGTGTGACATAGAGGGGAATTTTGGCTCTGCTCTCTCTCCATCACCTGGATTTGCTCTGCCCTTTCTGTTGGATACAAGGGATTTGATTGAATTAACTTAATTGGCAAATGTATTGTTCAGACAGCTGTGACAGAAACGACTTTGTGCATTAGTCAGGAGCTTAAGTGGCTCATGGCAACTCCCAACACCTTTTTTTGCTTCCAGCCCCCCTGTACTGACCCTGAGTCACTTTTTGGGGTTTGGAGGCAGTTTTAGGGGGCAGACATACCTGCTGTGTTGTACACCAGTTTGGGTGCTGAGAGGCCACGTGTTCAGAGCTGCCAAAACCTCTGGTTCCTCACCTTGCTCCAGCCACTGGCCACATCAGCTGCTTTGGAAATCGCGCCTACATGGCATTTTTGTTAAAAAGAGGAAAACTACACGTTTGGAAAAGGTACCTGCAAGTCAACATTTCTGCCTGGTCTTTATCTCACATGCTCTGGCTGGACTTATGTCTTGCAGACCTCAAAGCCTCACAGGAAGGCTGGGAGTGCACATGTCCTGCTCTGCTCAGGCTCTGCAGGGCTGTACCTTCACCCCTGCAGACCAGGTTCCTCCCATGTCTCTTGAGGTGACTGTGACCTGTGGGAAGCAGAGCAGGAGCCATCTCCAGATGGACATCCAAGCCTCCAGACAGGATGAGTTGTTCTTGGGCAGATTTCCTCTCTCCCCTCTGACTCTCCAGTAGCTGATCTGATGAGGTTCTTCAGTACCTCAGTAAGAGCCTAAAATGGACGAGTTTTCAGCAGGCCTCCCCTTCTCCTGTGAACTGTTGCCTGTTATTTATTGAACTTTGCACAAACTACATAATTTTACAGCTTGGAAGCACATTGTTTGTAGGAGATCTTCCATGAAGGTATTCACACTTTGGCATTCTTTGAACTCCTGCAACCAGAAGAAAAGCCAAGGAGAGGCAGGTCAGCAGCAGAGGGAAGCAGGAGAAGCTGATTTCTGGGGGTGCTGTGGGACAAGTCAGGACACAAAACGGGAGAGACATTTCACTCTTGTTCTTGTGGCTGCAGCACTCAAGGTGAGCCAGGCCCTGCAGTACTGCAGTGGGATTGCTCCAGCAGTGGCAGACAGGCTGTCACCTTGTGTCCCTGATAGCAGTGGTGGCCGTGACACAGAGCTGATGGACACTGTCAGCACACGTGTAAGGCAAACAGCCCTTTGGGATGTCATTGTGCCACAGCTCAGGATTCAAGTGGCTCCTCTGCTCACAGTCCCCAGGGCTGCAACACTCTCCAGAGCCTGGCACCTGATGGAAAACCAGGAGTGACCCCCCCAGACCTGACAAATCCAATGACTGAAGCCCCACAGATGTGCAGTGACTTTGTGGGTGCAGAGAGAGACAGCAGCAATAATCCTGATGTCACCTGATGCCTTGTGAAGGCTGATCTAGAACAGAGACTAGACAGAGTTAAAGAATAAAGTAGGGATTTATTAGGAGGCTTTAACAGATCTACTTTGGGTAGTAAAAGAACCCAGCCAGGGTTATACTCCAGGTGAACCTAAATGGTCACAAAATGGATGACTGATCATGGGGTCTCACACTTTTATAAGTTCTGCTCCATTTACATATTTGAGTTAATTGTCCAGTTAAAGCTTTACCCCATGCAGTCTCATCCTCCTTGTTTTTCTCTCTTCAGTCCACGTTGTTTGTGCTCTTGGGCCTGAGATTTGGATCATTTGTCCTTGGTCCCCAGCTAGAGAAGGAATTGTTTTGTCTCCTTGCTCTGTGAAGAGAGCTCACCATCCCATAATATGAAGCTCAGACACTAAAGCTGAAAAATAGAAAAGCTAAAACCTGAGGCATCAACCTGAGAAGTGGCTCTGCCCCAGCTGTCACTGTCACCGGGTGCTGCCAACACTCAGATGGGTGGGACCAAATTCCCTCTCCTGCATGGAGGAGGTCACCTCTGGATGACTGGCAAGGCAAGGCGTGGGAGAAGCTCCTATTTACCAGTTCTCTGCACCCTGGTCATCCTCTGGCCAGGCACTGGTCCATCACCCAGAGGGGCAGCACAGCCCCAGTACCACGGGCACCTGAAAAACACATTTAAAGCTTACAGGCAGGGAGAGAATTGCAAATTTTCATAACCATTTTGATTCCTGCTAACTGAAGCCAGTGTAAATCTCTGTTTTTTATGAATCTCACTTACATTTCGTGCCTGACTTGTGCATAAAACTTCCCCAGATTTATACAAGCCAACTCCATAAGTCATCCCCTTCCCAATCGGGCCCTATATCTTGATGACCTTTTAGAAACCAATGACTGCTTTCCTGTTGTTATCCATAATTGGAAAAGCACTAGAGATAAGAAAATTTATGGCAATGAGTGATCTACCTGCAAGAGACAATAAAGAACACTGGGTGGTGAAAGAAGGAGAAGGAAAAATCCCACACAGAGCGCGGCACAGGCATGGGGAACTCTCAGATGCACACACAGCTCAGGCTGAACTTCCCCTGTTTTTACTGAAAATCTCTCTCTCCTTGAGCCCTCAATCCCCCTGACCTTGCAGCCTCCAGCCTACAGGACAGATGCACCCCTGCATTTCAGTTTTCTTGGAATTTACTTGCAAATCTTTTGGTTTAAGGTGAATGAAGCATCATATAGGAGCGGGTTCACTCCCCAGGTGGATAATCTTATCCACACAATCATTTCTAAATTACTCATAAATTATTTTTATTTTTAACTTAATAACTAACTACCCATCATCCACAATGTGGACTTTTTAATCTAATTCCACAATACTACTTAAAACTCCTGAAGAAGGTGAAGAAGGACCAGCCTCTGCCCTAAAGCCTCCATCTTGCTTTATATATATCCCTATATTCTAAACCCTTAAACTCTAAGTTTTCCACCCTGTGATATTACACACTTCTATTCAAACTCCACACCCAAAATCCCAGTTCTGTCATTCCATTTTGGAAGCTTCTCCGTGGCCTCAGGTCAAATGCAGAGTTCTCTTGGGGGTCAGTGCCTGTCAGCACAGAAAGTCTGAAATTCTCAGTGACCAGGGTTCCAACACATCTCTCTAGGAAAGCAGCCCAGGAGTGCAGTGCTCACACTGCTATGGGTGTAACACAGGGGTGGGCAGGGCAGCCCTACACATCAATTTGGGATTGATCACAGAGACACGAATCACCTCACCACCATCCACAGCCATCCCTGCCAGCAGGAGTCCTTCCACACCAGCACTCCTGAACTGCTCCTGGGCATCACAAGCCCCATTCCCTGAGTGAATTTTGGTTTGTTTTGAAACAAAGGCAGAAGTTCCCTTGCTGCCACATCCCTTCTATGGCCCTGCACAGATTGGGGTGTAGCACTGCTGGGTGTGGGAAATGGGAGCTCTCTGTGAGGCTCAGGTCCTAATCTTGGTTGTTCCCAAGAAATCCAGGACATGCCAAGACTCGGAAAGGGAAATGCTTCCAGTCACATCTACTTTCCAGTCAGAGTAACCCAGGTGATCTTCTGGTCTCTAGGAACCAGAGATGCTGAAATGAAAAGGAGCATCTTCTAGTCCATGGGTGAGAAAGCAGCCACCAGCAGTACTGAGAGGGCTGAGTGTGGAGGTAAAATACAAGGTTTGTAAAGCAGAGGGATGAAAATCTGCAAACGGGCAAATAATCCATCCAGCCTTACTCTAAAAGTTGTCTTGAGGAGCAGAAGACTCTGATGGGAGGCAGCCAGGGGCACTGCATGGGAAAAAGCCCCCTCATTCCTGGATCTGCTGTAGCACACATCCAGGCAGCCTCCAGGAAATCATGCAGCCCTTTCTGTTCTCCCCATCTTCTACTGGGAAGTGGTGATGAAGGGCAATGCTCAGTCCCTGTCACAACAGCATTTTCAGCTGGCTGGATGAGAGTTGCTAAAGCAGTTTAAAAGTGGCTTTGCAAAGCTCTGCTGTCACTTGAGACACACAGATACAATGACCTGCACACACTCTGATTGCCATACAAGTGTTTGTGCTGCCCCAGCTTAAAATGGATTCTGGCCACAGCTCAGCTTTCTTATTTGCAGTCAGGAGGATTACACAGAACTATCTGTAATAATTAACTCCCGAGAGAGAAGTTAAAGTGAAAACAGTAAGAGCAAGCAGCTCAGAACCAGAAAAAACCCCAAGAAAACAACAGATGACAAATTCCTGGCAGGGGCTGGGATGAGGAGAGGTGAACAGAAAGGAGGAGTAGTTGTCATTGAGGAAATCCCAGCAGGTCTCCCCTACCAGCCCTTGCAAATAAAGATCTCTGCAGATCCAATGAAGGTCGTCAGGTCTGTGCAGCCCAAGGCTCCTCCAGTCTGCAGCTTTTGAACTGGTTTCCAGTGAGCTCTGCCCTTTTTTTGGTTTTTTTTGGGGGGGGATGAGGTGGTGGCAGCTCAGGGCTGAACATCCCTCCCTTGCTGAGGTCTCCTCCAGCTGCTCTCCTCTAGCTCTGCTGAATTCAGTCTGTGCTGAGGACATCTGTATTTTTGGATTATTCATTATGAATTGATTAGTTCATCCCACAGTCACCCTGATCATATTCTTCCTATGTACTAACATCTCAATGAATGAGCAGTCAAGTAGAAAATGAATGCATTAGTGCCTGATTGTATTACTAAGCTCTTGTATATGCTAACGAATGCAGCAGGGCTTAATTCAGCCCAATAACAAACAGGTAGTTGCAGAGTTAAGCAGCACAAGTGTCCAAATAAGAGTAAAACATTAAAAAAAAACCCTCTTAATATCTTTTGTGTTTAACATTCAAATTAGCTTTGGACATGAGTGCTTGTTTGTGGAGAATTCTTTTGTCTGGGTATAGAGACATTTTCCTGCTAGGATTTTCACAATCATGACACTGAATCAGCCACTTTCGTCTCTGGCAGGGTAGAATTGATTACAAACCACCTAGTTAATTAAAAAAACAGCTTGCATTCAGACCTGCTTTTTAGCAGAAACTAAGCTCAGAAAATTATTTTTTGTAAGTCCACTGGAATTGCTATTTGCAGTAAAATATGCCAGATGAAGTTCTCTGCTGGGAACAGTGAAATGAAACTTTTTTTTTCCCTTCCTTTTATTTTTATTTTATATCATACTCTGTATGAGATAATTTCCTATTTCTACCCACAGCAGCTACAATTGTACATACAGAAAAGAAAAGCTCAGAGAAAGCACAAAAGGAATGGGTACATTTTTTGAGCAGGTTGGCCAGGCAGGAACTTTGTCCTTGTCCATTGCCTTACTGCATGATGCAGAGAATAGCAGCTCTCTGGATCACAGTCTGTTCATCAAAACTTTATGAGTAATAGATGAAAAAGTCTGGAAAATTTCCACACAGGCTCAGGTTTGGCTCCCTTGTTCAGAGCAAGCAGCACAGCTGCAGACATGCAGAGCCCTGCACACCCACTGCTGTGGCTTTTGTGGGGGCACAGAGAACACAGACATTCTTGTGCTCCCCAAATTTACAAGGATATCTACTCAGGGAGCTTTCCATAAGGATTTCTAGACAGGCTCAGATGGTGCAAACAACCAGCATCCTAACAGGTCCACATTATCCCTTCTACCAGCTGGTTGCCATTAAAATGTAACAGGGACATAGTTAAAAAAAAATAAAAAATAAAAGAAATCCTTCCTTCTTAGCAAGAAAAGAATCACCTAAACCACAAAAGACTCTGTAGCAGCTGTCAGAACAAGGCCTGGACAGCACCTCCCTCCACAAAAGGGTGGGCACTCACCCCTCCAGAGCCCATGGAGGTGAAATTCAGAAGAGCAGCAGCTGTGCCCAACATGACCTGAATGCAGCAGGGTGACTCAGCCGTGAGGCTGCATTTCTTAGGCAGCCTTGCTGGCTTAGGGGCTTGCACATAAAGCCCTAAGAAATCCCTCCTGGACTGTACTCCTCTTGACTTTGTTCCTAAAAGGGACAGCAGTAGGCAGCAGGGCTGCAGAGAGGCCCTGGGCAGGGCTGGCTGCCCCATCAGGAGGATTTTGGACCTGACACAAAGCAAAGCTGGGCAGCCCTGGGACAGCAGCACTGACCCTGGGCATCCTCATCCCCTGCTCCTTGCACCAGAACCAGGCATGGCAAGAGCCACACGGGCATGGCATGCCCCTGCCACTGACCCAAATCCCTCCTGAGGGATTGCCCCCAGCAGGGGAATTTGGCTGCTCCTTTTAATGCCTTGTAAAGGCTGACTTAGAGCAGAGACTAGACAGAGTTAAAGAATAAAGCAGAGATTTATTAAAAGGCCTCAATGGATCTACCTTGGGCAGCACAAGAGCCCAGCCAGGGCTGCCCAAGATGAACCAAAACCCAAGATGAACCAAAATGGTCACAAAATGGATGACTGATCATGGGGTCTCTCACTTGGATCAGTTCTGCTCCATTTGCATATTGGGGTTCATTGTCCAATTCCAGCTTTAGGTTATGCAGTCCCATCCTTCTTGTTTTTCTCTCTTTATTGCACCGTTGTTTTTGCTCTTGGGCCTGAGATTTGGATCATTTGTCCTTGGTCCCCAGCTAGAGAAGGAATTGTTTTGTCTCCCTACTCTGTGAAGAGAGCTTACTATCCTCTAATATAAAGCTCAGAATTACACGCTAAAGCAGTACAGAATCTGAAAAATAGAAAAGCCAAAACCTGAGGCATCATTTTGACTCAGCAATGGGCAGCTCTTCCTGACGTCAGCCAAGGGAGGTTTCCACTTCCCCTCTCTGATGAGCCCTGGCTGAGTGAAGGTGGCCAGACCCTGTGGCCAAAGACCTGTCCTCCCACAGGCAGTGGGAGATTGTGGAACTGAGCACTCAAATCCACCGAGCAGAGTCTAAATTAGAGCCTGCAAGAAGTGCCTGGAACAACCTGAGTGCAGAAAACTGACTCATCCCTGTGTTTTCCCCAAGCACAGACTGTGGCTGTTTGGCAGTAGACCAAATAAAATGACAGTATAAACTGCCAGATCCCAGCAAATCTCTTCTTTTGCTGCCTCTCTTTTTCACTTCCAAGAGGCAGAGTTGGTTTTGTTGCTATCCCATAGAGAAGCCTCATTCTCAGGTCTAAATTTGGCTCTCCCATCTTCTCAGTAGGCAAGGTGACAGCAGGATTTGCCTTGTAGATTAAAAAGACTGTCTCCAAGAATCAGTCAATCCCAGAGATGCATTTGGGGTCTCTTCAACCAGTAGAAAGACAAGTGAGCTTTGAATCCTGGCCATGGGGAGCACAGTTAAGGACTGCTGAGGTTTTGTTGGGAGGTCCCATCACCACCCCATGGGCTGCACCCAGCTTGAAGGGAAGGTTTAGCCCTTGGTGCACTCCACAGGTGAGTCCTCACACAGGCACAAGGCTGACAGAAATGCTGCATTCATCAGCCTTTCTCTGCATGGGGAAGAGACATGCAGGCTTAAAAAATACATGGTAATAGTCTGATTTAAGTGCAGATGAAAGCTGCTGGGCCCTGGTTCTCAGGAGAGCTCTGTGGGAGCAGCAGGAGTGGCCACGGTTCAGACTTCCCTGAGGATTCCCAGAAATAAAATTGAAAGGATTAACCCCAGAGAAGGACTCCAGAGGTGCTGCCTTCCCAGGGCCTGGGGCAGAATTGGTCCTGAAACAGGAGGTTGGCTCAGGCCAGCCAGAGAGTCAGGCACACCCCTGGCTCCCTGCAGCATCTGTTAGTCCAGCAGAGATCCCGGGTTTGTAGTTCAGGCATGTTTCCACTAAGAACCACAGTGAGACCATTCACTGCTCTCATACAGCCCACCAAAGAGCCATTTGTGATAATGACCAAACTTGGTTTCATCTTGGAAATCCTTAATAGACTCCTGTATATTATTGAGGTTTTAATGGAGCTAGGAGGAAACCAGAAACAATACCACAGACTATATGAAGATGCTGGGTTTGTTTTCTGTATTCTGAATAAACCACTATTTAAATTTTTTGACAATATTTTCTATTTTCCCCTTAGAGAAATTTGTATTTATTATTTCAGATTTTTCACCTCATCTTTTCTTTTTTTCCTTCACTTCCCCCCCTTCTTTCTACAGCCACAGAAGGAAAATAATACAATAAATAAGAAAAAGAAGCAGTGATGGCCCCATTGCCATTCTTCCAGGAGTAGCTGCTCCTCACAAACCAGGCCTTTTGCTCTCTCCCAGGGACAGGGAGCTGGAGGAGGCAGCATGCACCAGCCCTGGGCAGGGAGCTGTCACCCTGGGGCGACACACAAAGGACACGGAGCAGCTCTGGTCAAAGCAAACTAAAAACTCTTTATTAAAACATCTGACTCCATCTATAGAAATCTTTCTGAAATGCCAGTGTCATTGGAGGGTGACAGTGCCACCTCCTCAATGTCACTGGGCAACCCAACAGTCCCTCAGGTTGCTTGTCCCCCATAAAGGAATGAAAAACAAGAAGTTATTTACATAAAGTCTGTGAGAAAGTTCTGTACAAAGAATGCAAACATCAGAAGGCTTCAGAAAACTTGAGAAAATCAGGGCAACAGGGAGCAGGATGTAGCTCACAAGCTGTGTGACAAGGAAGTGACAACTTTTGATGGGACCTGATTGGGAGAATCATTTGGTCTTTCCAAAGCTGGACATGTACTGGAAGAGGGTCACCAAAACATCTGCCTTCCCTGGAGAGATGCCATTCTCTCTTCCTGGTTGAGGGTGGATCTCCAGGCCTCTGTGAAGGAAAGAGACAAGGAAAGGAGGATGGGACCATCCTTGATATAAGCAGACAAGGGCAGCAATGGTTTGCCCACTCAGAAACATTTTGCTCACCCAGAGACAAACAGAACCTACCTGGTAACTCTATAGTCCCAAGACTTGTCCTGTACAAACAGGATAAGCTTCTCCATAGAAATTATCTCCTTGACATTAGCTGGGTGTTCCTGAGCCAGAGGAACAAACTCCCTGGAGAACAGTGATAAAACCTCTCCAACTGCCAGGTTATCAAATGTTTATGGTAATCAAAGGGACATGGTGATTATATTTGACCCCAGTGGATGAGCACAAGTATCAGGCAACCTGGGCACAAGTACTCATGATTATGAGCTCCTGGACTAATAAAGGCAATTAGATATAAACAGAGGCATCAGTAGCAAATGAAAGTAGGACCTCTGTTCCCAAACACAACTCTGGCAGTGGAGTGTTTTGATCTATCCAAGCAAAACTGCTTCAGATAAACAAATTTGACGAGCACATGCTTTACTCAACATGTGCAGCTGAGGAACTCTCCAGTTTTACCTCATGTCTCCCAGAGAAAGGAGGAGTTTTGAGGTTTTACTCTTGGAAGTGGAACTGCCTTGGAGGAGACCCTCATAGAGATTAGAAGTTTTATATTACACAGTAATATAAATATAAATAGCATTTATAAATATAAAATAGCAGTTTATAATGTAAGGAAAATCTTGTCTTGCTTCACCAGGAAATGAGGTCCTCAAGCAAACTGTCCTGCAAAATCTGCAGGAATTGTCCAAGCAGTTCAGAGAAGGAACACAGGGCTGGGCAAAGTCAGACAAACAGGCCTGCAGACAGATGTTTTGTATTAACAGACAAAAAAAAGAAAAAAAATAAAAAAAGGAGAAAAAAAACCTCCTAAGACATCATGGCCTAAGAAACAAAACAATCTCCAACACCATTTTAACCTGGATAAAGCATCTCTGCAAGTGTCCACATACACACAGCCCTGGAGGTGTTATTTGGAACAAGAGATTCCACTATAGATCTCTATCCCATTTCCTAATATTTCCAATCCCTACATACTTATTTGTATCCAGAAGTCCTCATGTGGCTCTAAGAAATACCCCTGCCTCACCTCTGCATTGCTCAGAGTAGGAAGGCCATGCATGTTACTCAAGAGTTTACTGTTCAAAGCAGGAAAACAGGTCTAAATTATTTAATTTTTTGTTATCAGTCATGTTTAGTGTTCAGAGTTGCTTTTCATGACCTCAGTAGGAGCTCATGTCTTTGGAAGACCTTTCACAAAGCTGGAAAGGAACACAGGGTGGGAAATGCCTGCTCTGGATTTTGTACCAATGCTCTCACTTTGCTGAGGCAAGAGCTGGAAAGCAGGAAAGAGGCAAAGTGAGAGGATAATCCAATTTGCCCAACAGGATCAATTCAAAAGAAAGAATTGGGATGTAGTGTTATGGGCAGCAAGCAGGCTTCAGTGCAGAATAGCCACAGGTGGGTGTCCAACACAAGGCCCTACTTCACACACCTTCCAGGGTGTTCCTGATGGTGCCACCACCACACAGGACCATGTGCCCCCAAAAGCACACAGCCAGCTCACTGCTGAGTGAACCAAAGGCCAAAGAGCCCTCTCTTCAGGTCTCACATCCACTGGAGGCAGCACAGAGGCCACACAAGGCTGGCCATGACAACAGGAGAGCAGGGAGCCCAGAAAGTGATGGTCACACCCTATTTGTGGCAGGGATGGACTCTTGCTGCTGTTGCCTGTGCCCAAAGCAGGACCTGAGGCAGCTCAGGTGCCTTCAAACTCCTTTTCCCATGGTGCTCCCAGTACCCACAGCCAATCCACTCGGGTGGCCAGGGAATAAGCATGGAGGAACTTGTCCAAAATTTGACCAGGGCCCTGACCCCAAGTCCTGGGGTGATTTTATGATGCTGAATTGTATCCTCATTCATCTGTTTAGCCCAGAAATAAGTTTTGCACCTTTAAGATTGGTTCTGAGAGTGAAGAGGGGGGAAGAAGTGTGCAGTTTGTTTTTAGAACCTGCACTTGCTTCTCTGCATTCCTGCTCCTGTGCTGTCTGCAGCACAGACAGACAGCAGCACAGAGCTCTCCTTTGCTTTTAGTTAGTTTGGAGCTAGCTGAGGCAGAGAAGTTCCCTGGACTGAGGCTTTTCTTTTTCTTGGAACTGTTTGAACCTGCTCTGGACTGAAAACCCAGAAAAACACCAGGAGCTCACACCTGTGGGCCACCAGGGCCAGGATGTGGCATTTCCTGATAAGAGACTGAGTGAGCTGAGCTACAGCCCACCAAGGGGACTTTCTGAGCTTGTCATCTCTTCAGACTGGCAAGAGGTTTTATTGTTAAATATTGTTCATTTTTTGTGCTGGTGAATGCTTTGCCTTTGTTAAATAAACAAGTTTTATCCACTTTTCTCCAAGGAAATCTTTTCTCAAACCAGCTAGGTGAGGGGCCACTTAAATCTGCTTTCTAGAGCAACCCCTTTGGAGGTTTTCTCCCAAATTTGCCCTAAACCAGGACACCCCACCTTACACAGGAGCCACTTCCCAGCCCTCCAGCACCTTCCTGAGCAGACTGAAATCCTTCAAAGTGCTTTCTGAATCTACCTGGACAAAGGCAAAACCAGCAGAGGCTGGGAGCCAGGAAGAAGAGGCCAAAGCATGGGCTGTGGAAAAGGGGACACAAGTTGTTGGTGTTCTTCTGGCACGTTGTTGTTATTTTTTTTTCCTCTTTTTGAGGAGCTGTAGTGTCATCTTGTTTTATTTCCTGGCACTGCAGGCTGCTGGCAGGATGACTTGGTTGCCAGGGAAACTGCTGGGAAAGTGCAGAGGGCTGCTGCCCACATCTGGGCACCAAAACCACAGCTGCCAGAGAGGAGCCCTCTGCCTGCAGCCCTGCCAGGCCAGGGTGGAAGGAGCAGAAGCAGCAGCCAGCCAAGCATCTGCTCCCACAGTGCCCAGATTAGGGGCTGATCTCAGTCTCCAGAGCCAGGGAGTGATTCCTGCATAAGGGTCAGGATGTGCAGCCAGCCCTCACCCACCAGCAAGGACAGGGTTAGCCCAGTGTCTAAAGCAGGCTCTATTTTTATTATTTTTTATTTTTAAATCACTGCCATTAGGAGGATTGTTATGGTTGGCAATTTGCAATAATCAATTTGAAACCACAGTTTGATTAGTTAATGCACTTTCTGCTGCTCTCTGCTCTTAATTTGATTGGGAGGAGAGAGGGGGGGTTGTGACAGGGCTGGTTGGTGCATGTGGTGGCACATCCCTGCTCCTGTGGGGCTGTGGCAGGTCCCAGCCAAGGGCAGGACAGGCTGGGTGTCCCCTCCCTTCTGCAGGCAGCCAGGACCATCCTTCCCCACACCCCTCAGGCTCAGCCACTTCCTTCTGCCTCCCCAGCCCCACACAAAGGACTGTGGGCAGGTGGGTGGGCAAGGCAGCTCTGGAGCAAAAGGAAAGCTGAGCATCAGCTCCAGAAATATCTGTAATACAAGATAATATCCAAAATAAACTCCAGGCAGGCACTGCTCTTCGCACTTGCCTGTAATACATGATTATCCTGAAGGTTCTCACTTCAGTGCCCACACATTATTCCCACCAACAGCAGAGAGAGCAACAAAGCTGGAGAAGCATTTACAGGAAGGAAGAGAAGGAAATGCATTTTCCTCTCCCTTTCATGATCTATCCAGACTCCAAATATCTTGCTATAATCCATATTTTTCCACAGAACTTGCCCAACTTGAAGCAATGAAGGAATCACCAATCAGCTCTTTTAGAAGCTGACACAGGTGTGTCCATGCTAATGCACATCTCCTCTCCAGGGTATCCCATGGCTGTGCTGGTTTCCCACACCAAGGCTGGCTCCTCCAAAGCCCCAGCAGGATGATGCTAATGCTGAATATCCAGCAGCCAACACTCAGCCTCAGAAAATCCCAATCTGGAGCTGAAATGCACCCAACAGCTGTGACTCCAAGGCTTACCTGGGCAGCCCCAGCCCTCCCAGCTTCAGGAAGAGCTGTGCCAGCCACTTTGGAAAGGCCTTTCCACCTTAATAAATGACAGTGTTGTGACACAACAGATCTTTACCAACCCCTCCAAACCAAGCCACTTCTGAGAAAAGAGTGATTCCTGCTTTAGAAGAGAAAAAAAGTACAGACCAAACTCCTTTGGACTTGCATGTCCCAAACTGTAGATGGGAGGACCACAGAATGTGCAGGGGAAACTCCAGTGCTGTGAAGGTGTCAGAGATGCTGAGTCTGAGTTCAGCAGTCATAAACCTCAGACCAGACTTGGTGAACAGAGTGCTTAGCAGAGAACCAAGGGGAATACTTCTATCAATTGCCTTTTACTACATCCCCACCAAGGTGACTCAGGCCCTGACAGAGCCCAGAGAATCCCAAATTGCTCCTCCCTGTAGCAAACCCTGTAACTTCCAAGGAGTCAGCTGGGGCCACCCAGCTCAGAGCTATTTTCTGCCTCTGTCACTCATGCTGTCTCTCAGAGCTTTTCACTGCTGCTCCTTCCTTTCCCTTCCTGCTCACACTATTCCCAATCTAGGCAGCTTCCTCCACCCACCTCTCCCCATCCCCAAATCTGTGTTTGATGATCTGTTCCCATCTCCTCGGTTATTCTCAGCACCATGTACCAAAGATACACCAAGCAGAGAGGCTGTGACGCTCCACTCTGCTGCCCTAAGCGAGCAAGTTTATCTCTGTGCCATTAAAGGGAGAGGAAAAACCCAACAAATCCATTTTTTAAAAGCCTTTATACATCCCACCTGCTCGCGGAGCATCCTTGGGAGAAATCTGGATTGTTGTGACTGACGTTACCTGATGCAGTAATTAGAAGCTGTATTTACAGCCTTGCTACCATTTTAATGCTGTTTTGCATCTGTTGTGCTCTCACTTAGAGAGTAAATGTAGTGGGGAACATCTGTTTCCTTCTGCTGGCTCAGGCGGCGTCCCCGGCCAGCCATTTCCCCTCTGCTGGCATTATTCCAATTACCAAGGCAGGGACATCTCCCTGCAGCAACAGGTGCCAGGCCTTGGCCAGACTGCCCAGCAGAGTGGAGATTTGGGGTGGCCTGTCACCCTGGGGTGACACACAAATGACACAGGCAGTTCTGTTTAAAGCAAACAAAAAACTCCCTATTAAAACATCTGACTCCATATATAAATCTTTCTGAAATGCCATTGTCATTGGAGGGTGGCAGTGCCACCTCCTCAGTGTCACTGGGCAACCCAACTGTCCATCACGTTGCTCATCCCCCATAAAGGAATGAAAAACAATAAGTTATTTATATAAAGTTTATAAGAATATTCTGTGCAATAATGCAAACATCAGAAAGCTTAGTTAAACTTGAAAAACTCATAACAACAGTGGCCCCACTGGCAGTTTAGCTCAAGGCACCCCCAGGACCCCTCTCAGCCTGGGGTCTGTGCTTCCTTTCCCTCCAAACCCCAACCACTGGTGTTTGGTCACCTCACAAAAAGGGGGGAAGATAAAGCAGAGACATTTAACCCCTTCACCTCCCTGGAGACCCAGGCTGGAGGATCCTGACTCAGGGAGTGATAAGATAGCAGTTAGCTCTGAAATTGTACAGGATTGGCTGCTGCAGCTGAATGTATTTGGGACAATGGGGGTGATAAAATTCATCCCAGGGGCAGAAGGAGTTGGTGATGTCGTTGTGAGCCCTCTCACAGTTATCCATCCCCAGTCCTGGGAACCCAGAGCAGTCCCAGTCAACTGGAAGCTGGCAAATGTCGTTCCAATTTTCAAAAAGGGCAAGAATGAAAACCCTGGTAATTATAGGCCTGTCAGTCTCACATCAGTGCCTGGTGAAATTATGGAGAAGATCATTCCAGGAGTTATTGAAAAACACTTGAGAGACAATTCAGTCAGTGGACAAAACCAAGGTTGATGAAGGGGCAGCCAGGCCTGACACTCCCTGAATATCCTTTATTACAAAATTACCCTCCCAGTGGGCAGAGGGAGGTGGTGGGGGTGGGCTTTGGGGATTTTAGCAAAGCTCCTGATGCTGTCTCTCACAGCAACCTTCTGGACAAGGTGTCCAGCAGGCAGCTAGACACATACAAAACAGCTGGTGAAGGGTCAGGCTCCCCCAGGAAATGGAGTAACATCTGGCTGGGGGCCAGTCAGGACTGGTCTCAGTTTTGGAGCCCATGCTCTTGTGTTTTATCAGTTACCTGGACAGAGGAGTTGAACACAAAGTAAATTTGCCAACAGTGTTATATTGGGAGGTCCAGCTGATTCCTTTGAAGGTAGAGGAGAGACCTTATGGCCTTATGGAGAAATCCTGCTATAGCAGAGCTCTGGGTAATCAGGAATTGAACTAAATTTAACAATTTCCACATTCTGCACCTGGGACTGTGCAATCCTGGCTGTACGTATAGGATGAGGGACAAGAGGCTGGAAAAGCTGGCTTAAAGCTGCCTCAGAGAAAGGTCATATTGGCTGTGATGAAAGAACCTTTCATTGAGAGGGTGATCAAGCACTGGAGTTGCTCCCCAGGGAGGTGGCCCTGGCCCCAGCCTGCCAGAGTTCAAACGCAGCCTTTACAACCCCCTTGGGTACATGGTTCAGATCCAAGGCTGTCCTCTTAGGAGCCAGGGGTTGGACTCTGATCCTCACAGGGCCCTGTCAAACTCAGGATATTTCAGAGTTCTCTGCTCCCACCCAGCTCAGAAATGCATTGGCAATTCTTCCATGACACCCAGGATGAGCAGTGCCATCAGCTGTCCTTGCATTGCACTGAAGGAGGAGCTTTCACAGCAAATCACTGCTGAATTGGTTATTCCTGGACACATTTATCTCTTTTTCCAAATCACTTAATCCATTCTGACTCTGCACCCAAGCCAATGCCACCAACACCTTGAGCACCCTCAGCCTGTGCCACAGAGACTCCTCCAGCAGCACCACAGGCCTCCAGCTGCCCCTTCCACCCCAGACCTGCAAACACCCGAGGAGCAGAGGCTCCTCTGAAAAGCACATTCCTGAAAAGCCACACCCAGCCATGTCTGTATTGTGGGTCTCAATCCATAATCTCATTTTCCTGTCTCATTCCCAGTGTTCCACCTGAGGAATGTGTGGAACAGGGAAATCTCGGTCACAGAGCTGCCAGAGCTTTCACAAGGGAGCCAGGCTGTTGTCTGACCTGCCTTCCAAGAGGAAAACTGCAGCCCAGAGGATGCAAGTGGCTGATTCCTTTCCTGAGCAAGCTCAGCCAGCAGGTTTCCAGCAGCCTCAGAGATGAAAACCAAGGTCTCCCATCCCTGGCCAAAGCCCAGAGCCCAGCTCCTCCAGGTAGCTGAGCTGAAGGCTAATGCTGTGCCCTTTATCTTCCCATCCTCTTTGCACTGCCCTAGCCTAGTCCAAGAACTTGTCTGGATTATAAAAATGTTGTAAATGCAGCCAAAAAGCATTTTAGATCCCTGCACTGATCCAGGTGTGGACCCAGTCCTCTTCCTTCTGGCTTCAGCTGTTCCAGGCAGCACTGAACCAAGCTGAAGAGCACCAGAGCTCCTGCTTGCTCAGGCTGGGGCTGTGTGCTCACACTGGGACTGGTTTTCCCAAAGCTGAGCTCAGACTGGCTGGTGAGGCACACAGGGGGTGCTGGGTGGCAGCTGTGGCTGGGGAGGGCAGAGGAGGCAGCCTGGGCTTGCAGGGCCAGCAGGGAGGAGGTGTCTTGGTTTGAAAGACAGGTACCTGCCAGCAAAAGCTGGAATCTCCCTTTGAATAGAGAATGTAAACCCCCTCCCTCAGATTATTATAATTTTGCAATTGGAGGCTCTCAGGCAAAGATTTGGGAGTGGGAATAACAGTTCTTTACTAGGAATATTAGACAAAGCAAAGACAAATACAAATGTAATAGCACTAAGAGACAAGCAAAAACAAAGAAACAACAAAACCTCAGAAAATGCCCTGACAGAGTCAGGGATGTGACCTGACACCCTGGGTATCAGGGCGGTGAAAGCAGTCCACATGAAATCCTCCTTGAGCAGTAAATGCAGTTCTATGAAATGAGATAGTCCTGTATGAGAGTCCAATGGTGAAGAAAAATGTGTTCAGTCTTCCTCTGGAGAGAAATCCAGCAGAGAGAGAGAAAACAAGCAGGGTCCCCTGGTACTCCAGTCCTTTCGGAGCGGTGTCCTCGGACCAAACTGCCGCTCACTGCTGTTCCACCCGGAGAAACCTGCTGCCTCCTTTGTTTAAGTCAAGTATCCATAAAGTACCCAGCCATCAGTTACCTAGCAAAACCATCAGGAAAAAATTCCACAAACACAAAAGAAACAGATCCAACCCCCAACAGGAGGTATCAGATCAGAAGGGTTATCCTGGATCTTAAAGGTCAGCCTTAGGTCCTGTTTGGAAAACCAAGACCTGCCCCTTCTAGCAATGGCTCTGCTCCTCCCTCACTTCTGACAGCCCTGCAACAACAGCTGGGGTGAGGAAATCTGCCTGCACAGGACTGTGTGGCCAGGTCAAGCATGGAAGCAGATGTGAGGAGACCTTCCTGCAGCTCTAGGATTTGCTTTCCACCAGCAGTCTGTAGCCAGATCCTTTCCTGATTCAGGCTCATTGCCCTGACCTGTCCTGCCCTGACAAAAGGGGCAATTCCAGGCTGGTGCTGCCTCCCCATCTCTGCACATCAGCACTGAGCACCACAACTTCCCCAGGCAGGGCTCTCCAGACAATTCCACACCACAAACCACTGTCAGTAAACAGCAGCAGCTGGAAAATGCACCAGGAAAACCACTCTGCTGCACAGTGGGTTTAAGGAGAGCCAGGGTTGTGCAGGTTTTCTGTACATTAAAGCCAACAGAAGGTTCTTAGCTTATTTAGGTCAATTAACTACAGCTTTCAAATTAAGTTCTCATCTCATTTTACAGACAAGCTGTAAGCAAAGCGTAAAAAAAGGGTCAGCTGAGGAGAGCAGAGCCCAGGGTTTCCAGACAAGTAATTTAAACCCAAAGGCTAGAAGCAAAATAGAGATCAAGGGAGAGCACAGAGACCACCTAAACAGCATCTGCTGCTTCGCCCACTTGTTCTTCCTTTGCTCTGTGCCCAAACTGGAGGCAGGAGAAGGTGGAAGAAGAGGCCACACGAAGAGCTGAGCAGGGAAGCCATTTGTGGCACACACCGCACATTTCATCGGTCTCCCGGAGCCGGCAATGACGGCCCGTATTCTGGAGTGCCATCTACTGGCATTTTTATCCCTTTGCTGTAAATTAAAGCCAATCCCGGTGGTAGAAGAGCACTCAGGTTGCAGTCAAGCACTTGAAAAATGCCAGAATCCAGATAACCCCAGGCCAGTCCCCTTGTACAGGTGCATCACAACACACAGTGGAATAATAAGATCATGGAGCACTTCTTTTCCTGCAGGAAAAAGCCCCTTTTGTACACCAGATGGATAGTGCTCTCTTAATGAGCAGCTATTCAATATTTTTCTTTATCCTCATCCTTCAATATGTAGTCCTGTGTCCTGGGCATGGCATGCTATTGAAGTCCTGGGCTAAATAATGAGCTATTAATTTTCTCCTGGGCTTTCACAGCATTTATTATCGCAGGATCCGAGTGGTTTGCAAACATTAATTTGCCTGAGAGCAGCCCTGCAAGAGAGTGGAATTATTCTTGTGCAGATGGAGAACTGAGGCACGGCCAGCTTAAAACCAGAAGGGTACCCTGGGGTTGGGTGCTCCAGCTGAGATGCAGAAAGGACCCATCTTTCAGAGCTGTACAAGCCAAAGGTTTTTAGGGCACCACATCACAACCTCTGTTGTGGGAAATCCAGGACTCCTCTACAACTGGCCAGTCTGATCAAGCAGAAGTCGTTTATTGTTTACATAGTACACATGTTTATAGATTCTACAAACTGCTAAGATCACACTTCTTGACTGGTGCTTTTGTCTTGTTCACTCATTTTCTGCCTGCATTTCTCACAGTATGTGGTTGGTTACAGTCCAGGTGTTTCACAGTCCTCTTACTTAGTTCTTGTGGTCTTGGTATTCTGTTTCTCAGCTTCTTCTTTCTCTAATTTAGCACAATTTGTGTTCTAATAGCCTTGATGAATTCCTGAGGCTTTGATAGCAAACTTAGAAACAGGCTGGCTGGTGCACACTATGGTTTAACCCTTGCAAATACATTGCAACAAACCTCCACCTTTGGCTGTGAGCCCCCAGCTTTCCCCACCCTGTCTGGCATTCTTGGGATTCCCCTGATCAGGATGTTCCCGAGAGTCCTTTTTCACAGCCAGGTGATGGAAGAAGAGTCAGAGTTCCTTGGCTTTGGTTCTCAAGGTTGTTTATTTTCTCTTATCTCTAACATGTTCTCCCTGCCCAGCCCAGATGCTCTCAGCAGCTCAGCTCAAGGCACACTGCCCACCCCCAGGGCTGTGTTATCTTTATATACTATAAACTGCATAGACATTATTTACAGTTAATCTCCAATACCCATCACCTGTGTTAGACAGTCAGTTTCTACTCTAAACCAATCCCAAAGTGCCACCATCACCAAGAAGATGCAGGTCATGAAGAAGAAGGAGGAAGGGCAGTGCATGCCCAGATTCCTCCATCTTGACCCCCCTGTACCCTTATCATAAAAATCTTAACATTCTATTTTTCCACTCAGTGATAAGCTGATCATTCTACTCTACTTTCCCTGGTTTGTAACTCTTCACAGAAAGTTGGTAATTTTTTCCATGGCTCGGGATTGAAGGCAAAAGGATTTTGGACTTCATGCCAAGCTCCCTGAGCCCCCTGCCCAGGGCTCAGCCCACCCAAAGCAACAAGAGAGATGTCCTGGTTTCCCACATGGCATCTCAGCTGGGAGCCCAGCAGCTCTGGGGTTCATCTGAGATGAAGTTTCTCCATATTTTGTCTGAGGCTGCTGCAGTCCTCCAGGCTGCCCCAGGAGCTCCAGAGAGACCCAACAGAACCTTCTGTTGACTTTAATGTACAAAAAACCTGCATAACCCTGGCTCTTCTTAAACCTGCTGTGGAGCAGAGTGGTTTTCCAGGAGCAGCACATTCCCCTGGGATGGACATCTCTGAGCACAGCCTAAAAAATCCCTTCAGCCTGGGGCAGCCAAATTTACACTGTGGATCTTCCCAGAGACCAGCTCTTCCCCTTAACACAACCCACCACAAAACATTTCCTCACACACCTCTGGCAAGCTGAAAACTTGGGTAAGACCAGAAATCACAGCAAAAATGTGCCAGAGGAGGAGAGGGCAGGAGCAACACAGACAGACTGGAGCCCTGCCACCAAAGGATAACAGTCCCTGTTGATCAGAAGATCCCATAAATACAGCACATGGGGAGACACAAAAAGCTCATCCACATTCCCTGTCCAGGGGAAGAATGTGTTATCCCCCCTCCAAATCCAGTGAGCAGCGTGACCCAGCCCATGTGAGCAGTTCCACCTACCCCACACCAAGAGAATGGTGCCAGGGCACGAGGTCAGACTGGCACAGCAGCTCTCCAGGCTTCAGGAGATGCAGAAGAGATCCAAAACAGAGTCAGCACATCACAGGAGAGGGCAGGGGAAAGGATGAGTCCCTTCTTTGACACATCAGTCAGGCTGCAGCCACCACAGCCACCAGGAGAGGAAGAGCTCAGGTTGTGACTGCCCTGGAGTGTGGAGCTCAGACCCAGCTGCTTCACATCCCCACGTTTTGGGTAGAGGCAGAGCTTCAGTTCCCCTGCTCCAGGGCTGGTGAATCTCATCATGGCAAAACCAGCCTTTCATTCTGCCCTGATGGGGTGTTTTCCAGACCCTGGTCACTGATTTCATTTCATCCAGAAGATTCACAAAACCATTTTGGGGACCAGAAGTCAATATTTTATATTGTATTTCGAGAAGAAAGAAACTAATCACATCATGACTGTTATATTTTCTTTATACTTTTCATCCTTTCCAGTCCCTTACTGCTCCTAAGATCTTATTTGCATTTTTGATCAGACCCAAACACCAAGAGAAAGCCCTCAGGGAGCTGCTTGTAACAGTGCCCAGGTCCTTTTCCTGGGCTGAATCAATTAATTTACACCCCTGGGAATAAAATGGATTTTTCCTGCCAACATGTACAATTACTCCCTGTTTTCATTGGTAAGAGAAGGGGAGACTGAGGCTTTGAAATGCAAAATCGTTTGTGCAAATCATCATCTCCAGCAGCAAGAGCTTCCCCTGGTGCTGTGATCCCAGGTGAGGCAGCATCTTACCTGAGAGGGAAGGAGCTCACACGGGCTCATCCAGGCTCATCCCTGCCCTGGGGCCCTGGGATCAGCGATGGCTCTGCCACAGGAGGTGCCTGGGATCCTTCAGTAAGGGACCAAACCCCCCTGTGCCTTCCCAAACCACAGCAGCATCCCATAAAAACAGGCACGTGGCTCAAGCTGCCCCTGCAGGGCTCTCCCAGTTCACCCCCCTTAGCTCCTCTGCCCAGGTCATTCATTATTTTAAACTTCTACCTCCGAGCTCGAGGCTCTTAAACACATCCCCAACATGAAGCACAGCAGGAGGAAAACCTGGCCCAGTGACTCTCTGGGGGTTTTCAGCCCAATTTGCTATTTTAAGATTCTTCAGCTCAGTTTCCTCCTGTATTATTACATTTAGGTTTGGTTGTTAGGTTTGTGGGGGTTTTTTTGTTTGTTTGTTTGGTTTTTTTTGTTGGTTTTTTTTTGTTTTTTGGGATTTTTGGGGGGTGTTGGAGTTTTTTTTGTTTTTTGTGTTTTTGGGAGTTTTTTGTTGGTTTGTTTGTTTTTTGTTTTTTGTTTTTTGTTTTTTTTTTGGGTGTTGTTTGTTTTGCTTTGTTTTTGTTTTTTTTTCTCGAGTGCATAAAGATGGATGAAATCCACTCAGAGCTGGCAGCTGGGAATAGGTTTTCTCTCACCTCACAGTGGGAATATTGTTGCTTGATAGGAGAAGAAAGGAAGAATAGCCTGGTGTGGTCTAATAGCTCCTGCAGGCTTTATGAACCCCAACAAGCTTCTTGGGGGTGCCAGAGATAAAATGCTTTGCCAGGTCTTGCCTTGCATGAAAGCTGAGCCAGCTCCTTGCCCCACAGCCCATGCAAAGGCAACAGCACTTCTGGAAATGTCCAAATTAGTGAAGGGCATTACACCACAGCCTTGATAATCTCCAAATGCAAATGCTGCAGATTAACCACACAGTGTCCCTTTCCCCCCTCATCCTGACTTTTTAGTTCCTCTCATTCCCTCCTCCCTGTTCTCTCTCCTTCATTTCCATCTCTCACTGCTTTCCCCATTTTCCTGACTCTTCTCCAGCTATCGTGGAGGGTTTTTGAGGGTTGTCATGTTCCCTTCCAGCTGAACAGCTCCTCTCCCCATCCTGTCCTTTCCCAGAGACACCAACCCCTTCCTGCCGAGCTTTCCTGGGCACTGGGAGCTTTTCCCAGCAGCAGCTCATCCAGCGAGCTGCAGGGGAGAGCTGCCAAAGGCAAGGGCCAGCGAGAACTGTTCACCTTCACCTCGCCAGGCTGGACCCAGCAGAGTCCCCCCATGGTTAACTTTATCTTGGTTACTGACACTCACAAGTGCCAGCTGGAGCTCCAGGAACCCAGTCCTGCAAAAGCATTGCCCAGGGGGCTCAGGTAACCCTGGCTGAGAAACTTTGGGGTTTTCTGGCGCTGCCAACCCTGAGCAAACAGCCCAGAGCTTCCCTTCCCCTCCTGCTTCAGAGGTGGAAGAAGCTTTCCAGGATGTTTCAGGATTTCTGTGATTCACCACCGAGGTAGAAGAATTTTCTGCATTAAGAGATGGTCCCAAAGGGAAGGGAGAGCCACAGGCTGCAGCCCTGTGTGTGTGCCTCAGTTTCCCACTCCAGACCCAGAATGATCCCAGCCACCCTTCAAGGGCCTGTGATGTCTCTGGGTACAGAGAATCCTTCTCCACACCCAGCTCCAGCCTCAAGTAGAACAACTTAAAAATCAACTTCTCCTCCTCAGACCGACTCCCTGCACAACCCCTAGGTTGAACTCAGTGGAAAATAGTTAATTAATCTCTCTTGCTGCAGCCTAATTCTCTCTTCAACATGTGGCTGTCACTTCCCTGTCATCACAGCTGATTTACAATGGGGTTTAATTAAATCCTCCGTACATTATTCAGCATTCTCTGAAGACAACACCAAAGCAGCCAAGGGTATTTAAAATGTCACCTGCTGAGACGTATCATCTCCTCCTAAATAAATATGACAGTGATCAAACTTTGGCTAATTACAGTGACTTCGTTATTTGTTTGTATGTTTTAATATTTAATTGCTTTCGTGTTCATCCAATTACAAAGCAACAGCAAATAGAAATTAACTTTTTATCAGCGTGTTCCCAGCCCAGCTAATCAGCACTTCAAAGGCCAGACACAATAGGAGGCCATCCAACCTGAGAGTGCTTTACAATATATTCTCTGCTGAATGGACCGTTCTATTAAATTAAGGGAGAATTGTGTTTGTCAGGGCACTCCCAGCTCCCGCCCGGATTCCCTTTATGTGCCCATTGCCTCCCCGCAGCATCCTTGCAGCAGGACTGTAAATTGTTTGTGTTGCTGGTGGGGTTATCCTCTCCGAGGTGACAGTGGGTGGCTCCATGTCAGCAGAAAATCCTGGGAAATCGCCTCCCTCTGGAAGCACATGCACATCCGGCACCCTGGCACGTGGGGAGCAGAGGCAGCATCACACAAAGTGTCCTGAATAAAGTTACAGAGAAGCTGAACCTCACTTTTTTGGGTGTTGTTTGAATTTCCCTCCCAAATCTGAATTTCCCCCCCCAAATCTGAATTTTCCTCCAAAATCTGAATTTTCCAGTGCAGCCACCGCAGACGCCGGAGCTCTCCCAAGCCAGGGGGCTGCAATAATTTAAATTTCATCCCCATTCCCTTGTGCCTGTTGAAATTAAGCTCAGCTTGGCAATGAGAAGAGGTCCATGAAATCCCATCCTTTCTGAGTCTGGGACACCTCCACCCGTTTTAGTGATGACCAGCAGGGAGAACCTGGGGATTCAGAGCTGATAGAAACAAAATTATTTCTGCCACTGCAACAATCTTGCTGGCGACCAGCAAACTATTTATATTGTCAGAAACCCGATGAAGAAAACAAAAGGTTAAGTGTAGCTGCTTTCCCCCTACAAATCTCGCAGCAGAAGTGGAAGCTGAGCACAGACAGAGTGATTTAGGGTCACAGAAAACAGATAAATAGCACATATGCCAAACAGCAGAGGAGAAATAGCAGCAGACGAGCACATGAATAAATGAGCCACATTAAAGGACTGCTCTGCACTGCCCCAGTGCTGCATTGCTTTGCTTTGCCCCATATATATCCAAAAAGCCAGGATTTTTAGTCACCACAGTGAAATTCCAGACAAGAGACTAAGAATTGTTCCATCAATCAACATGATTTCAGGAAGAATTCTACATGATGATAATGAAGCACAACCACCTTGTTTTAAATATTCAAATATCAAATATTCAAGCAAAAAAACCTAACCCAAACCTATGCAGCCATGAACCTGGGCCAGGCAGAGGTGTCTCCCTTGGAAGCACTCACAGATTTTGGTGTTATGGCCCAAACATGCCTTGTTGGGTTTTGGAGTTTAGCAGAAGCCTTTCTTCCTTTGTGCACACAAGGAAAATAAAGAAAAACACTTGCACAGCTGAAAATGGGATGAACTGGGAGGTTTTTTGTCCCACATGCTGCTGTTTCTGAGAGGGCTGTACCCAACCAAATTTAATTTTAAATTTATTTCTTTATATAATCAATTTTAAAAAATTCAAAAATTCTAAAAAAAAAGTATTTTAATTCTTACTAATTTTTAATTTTAATTACTATTAATAAAATTTACTTTATACCTTTTTAAAATTTTAAACCTATTTTGCCTTTCTCCTAATCCTATCTTCCTACCTCACCAAGAAAACTAAATGCATAAATGATTAACCAACACTAAAACCCACCACACTCATCAACACATTAATTAAAAAATCTCATAAATTAAAAAAAAATCTTAAATTAACAAACCAAAACCTCTACACCCTCCAAGAAAAATTAAAACCTCCAAGAGCCCAGAACAGCCACAGCTCCTTCACACAGATTTTGGGAGATGCCACAGCCCCTTCACACCTTAATTCTTCCTGATTACCCAAAACTATTGCAGCAGCACCTCTCATGTAAAAGGATAATTCTATAGAAAATCTATTTCTCCAAACTCCACTGCAGCAGCAAGACTCATCTTTGTCCCTGGAGCACCAGGAGATCTGGCAGCCACAGAGGCACCAACTTTCTGCAAAGGATGCAGTGACAGCCTCACATTGAAATTCTCATGTTGTTAAAAAATAAAAGTATTCTGGGGGAAAAAAAAAAAGTGGTTTTACTAGATGGATATATTTTTTCTTTAAAGCATACAAAAACAACCTCTGTTTTTTCCCTAGAGAAACAAGTCTGTGTTTAATTTTAGGCTTCTCTCATAAAATATTAACTGGACAAAGAAATCTGTTTGAAATACTTTGATTTTATTGAAATTAAATATTTAATTTGACTCAAAATATTGTCTCAGATTTTTTTTAACCTTTGAGAGTGGTTTCATTTGAGAAATCAAGACTTGCAGAGGTTTCCATGCAAACAGGAGAGCTCTCTCCAGTAAAGACTCATTCACTTAATTTCTCTCCACCACAGTTACATGGCTCATTAAAAAAATACAGAAATATTGGTCTCACACCAAGGGTGAAGCTGAAATAAATTTGATGGGGTCGTTTGAAACAGCTGAGCAATGGTGAGGGAGGGATTTGAGGTTGGGAGGAAGAAAACTGAGAAGAAATGCAGAAATAGGCATGTGAAGAAAAACAGGTATTTCCCACTTTGATGAAAAATTCGGGCATTTTGAAGTCTATGCACAAAGGATTCAGCAAAGTTGACTGGCATGAGACAGGGAAGCAAAGAAAACCCCACCAAACTCCCAGGCTGGAGGAGCTGTTGGCAGCACAGAAAAGCAACTTTCTGTACAGTAGCAAGAGAATGGGAGGAACTGGTCTAAGGGATTTTAAAAAATCATAAAATAATAATAATAATAAAAAATAATAACAAAATATTTAATTAATTTATAATAAATAAATTAATGAATATTCCAGATAAAATCCTGACATATAGACATTTCAATGAGGAAATGAGACAGAAAAAAATATCCTGATTTTCTTGGCCATTCCCAACAACACCCAAAGCATTGCTCTCATCCTGCAAATGGAGTAGAGGCTTCAAACTCTACTGGTACCAGTGTGGGGATTTATATTGAAAAAAAAATCCATCAGTTCACTCCCAGCAAAGTCCTGGTTTGAATCATTTCAATATCCTTTGCCCCAAGGGGGAAAAATAGTTGGAGAAAGTCCTGAAATCATGTTTATATCGCTTCCAACATGCAATTTATTTTCCTCCCTCAGCTTGGAGGGAATTTGTATCCTGCAGCTTAAGCTGACTGCATCTGTCCAACTCCAGCCAAAGCACAAACCCCAGGCTCAGCTCCCAAACCCAGCCTGGACCAAATCAAAGGGCTCAGATGGCACAGCCTGTTCACTCTGGAACTTGCTGATATTTGGAATTATGATTTACCAGCCTCGTCTGGGCCAACAATGATACTGATATTATTATTATTGTTTCTGTATCGACATCTTTAATGTTTTCCAGGATGGCAAATACATCTCCTGCTCAGTTTTACTGCTTAGTTTCTGCATTTTTCAGCTCTGTGATAAATGGGGTGGCTGAGTACTGGGCATATCTCCAGACTTCTGAAGCTGTCATGCCATCAGAACTCAAGAAATAACTCTATGCTGGGCTCAGCACAAAGAATCCAGTCTCCCCACAGATCCCCATTTCTCTGCTCCCAGGTTCTCATTACACAGCTGTTAAGTTTTAATTTGGTCATTTCATAGAAAAAAAAATCCCAGAGCCAGAAAATTACGGGAGAATTTGAACTTTCCTTCCCTAAAGCCAGGCTGGACAGGGCTTGGAGCAACCTGGTTTAGTGGATAGAGCAAAAGTTTGGAACTAAATGACCTTCAAGGTTCCTCCCAGCCCAAACCTTTCTCTGATTCCATGGAGAATCAAATTTCTAACCATGGCTGCTGAGGATTTTTTCAAAAGGCAACACTCAAAGCTGAAAATTGAGGAGAAAAAGAGAAAAACAGAACTATGGTGGCGGGGGAAAAAATATAAAAAAGGACACTCCACAAATTAAATGGCATGAGTTGTTTTGGTCAGTGCCACTGAAGTGTTTGGTGTGGGTGTTCCTGAGGGATTATCCAGGACATTTGGGGTGGGCACTGAGGTTTGATAACTCTTGGCCACACAGTGGGAAGGAACAACCCAAGGCAGGATGGCACTGGACATACTGAAAACAGGGCTGTGGAGAAAAGCCCCAACAGTGTCCATCTCACACAGAGGGGGAGAAAGATATAAACTCAAGTTTATTTGCTCCTCCTCTGCTTCCATCCCCCTTTTCAACCTGTTTGGGTTCATTAGTGAGGCCAACAAGGTGTGAGAAGCAGCAAAAGCCCAGTGAAATTCCTGTCTTGGGTTGGAAATGGGGGTGTGCATTCTGTTCTCATCTGTCAGAGCTGGGGCAGTTCTCTGCTGTTCTTTGGGCAGTTTTTTCTTTATCTCTCCCACAGCCAGTCCTCCCTCCAGGAGATCTCTTCTGTCCATGGCCACTGAGTGTCCCTGCAGGGCTGATAAAATTCCATCATCCCATGGGGAGATGCTCTGCCCAGGGGAGGAGCCAAGCATTCCTACCTGGATCCAATCTGAGGATTGGGACACCACAGCAGCCTTTGCCCACTGCATTCCCAGAGGAGCAGCTTTCTGCTCCACTGCATTCCCAGAGGAGACCAGGCCCATCTCCAGCAGCCCTGGAGCTGCAGAGGAAAACTCCCCCCTTCTCCAGGATCCCTGCTCCACCAGAGCCACCCCTGGCACTGCAGGAGGAGCAGCCACCATGGAATGGGACTGTGCAACACTCTGACCCAGAGGGGTTCAGGGCATTTCTGACTCTGTCCATGGTTTGTTTTTGTTTGTTTGTACTATTGCATTTGTATTTTTAATTTTCCTAGAACAGAACTGTTATTCCTGTTCCCATATCTTTGCCTGAGAGCCTTTTAATTTCCAAATTATAATAATTCAGAGGGAGGGGGTTTACATTTTCCATTTCAAGGGAGGCTCCTGCCTTCCTTAGCAGACACCTGTCTGTTCAAACCCAGACAATTCCTCAGGATCTTTCTGCCTTGCACGTGTGGGGATCCTCCTGCTGCACACAGCCCCAGCTCCCCAGAAACCACTGCCCCAGCCCATCCTTCACCTGTCCCCTGCTTCAGAAAAGGGAATCTCTGGTTCCCTCCACCTCCTGGCAGCTCTGAGCTTTCCCAGTGTCTCCTTGGGGAGATCCATCAGGTGTTTTAGGATGAGCCAAGCTTCTGGACAAAGACAAGGATGTGGTGGATCACTGGAAAAAACTATTGAGACACAAGTTGTGGGTGAGACATGGCACACCCTGGGAGATGTGAATGAGCACTGCAGGTATTCCAGAACTATCTGGACACCACCCTGTGCCTGAGATGACCCTGCCTGAGCAGAGAGGTGGGACCAGATGATCCCACCTGGGGTCTCTTCCAACACGACCCATCCTGGGATTCTGATCTCAGCAGCAACTGCACACAAGGAAAAGCTCACAAGGGGATCCAAGGGCATTGGGCTGCACCCAGCCCCTCCAGCATCAGGCTCTGATGGTGCCCTGTGACATTCCAAAGCTTTTGCAGAAGGAAATGTTCCCAGAAAACTCCAGACAGGAACAGATTGATTTCTAACACACACAAAATTATATTTAAAAAAAGGAAAAAAAAATCAAAGCCAGCAGCTTGAACACAAGCCTTGCATTTGCAATTCTGATTCTCTAATACGAAACAGCTCCCAACTGGGGGAGGGGTAGACAGGAAATATTACAGCAACGTTATTTTGTTACACTAATTACCAATAATAGCACATACTAGACTACCAACCACAGTCAATTCATTTTGAAAGCTATATAATAATGTTTAGGATAAGGAATTAATTTTTATAGCCACTGAAGCAGATTTACTTGTACTGTAATGCTGATTTATTACAAATTAAATTTCTTAACTCCAGAAGTTTCCTTGGAGAGCCTCAGCAGGACCTGGCGGGGGACATACCCGGCTGCAAGGGGGGAATTTTGGCAGCATTAAGGTTCAGGTCAGAGTGCCCAGACCATTGTTAACCCTTCAGCACACAAGCCTGTTAGGATGCACCCACCTTCATGGCCCACAGTGTGCACACAATGACCCCCTGGATGATTTTTCTCAAGTCAACTCATTGTGAAAGGGTGGGGTTTTAGTAATTTTTTTTTATTGCATCATTTAAAAAGGTAGATTTTCAGTACTACAAGGGTCTGTTGTTTTCTTTTTTCCCCCAGTGTAGAGAATTCCATAAAAGATTCATAAAGTGAAAACTTTGAAGTACAGTCAAGAAGATCTACTCATTAATTTACGAAAACATCCCTGGTGTCAATTATTGACTGTGAAGAGGTTCAGATTGTCTCTTCCACTTCCACTCAGGAGCTGCTGGCTCAGAATTTGTACAGAGCTGAGGACAAGGCTGGGCCTGGGCACAAGACCAAAGAGGGAGAGTCCTCGGCAGGACTTCAGACAGGGACTGAATGTGATCATTTCTGACTGAAACAATTTATGAAATGTTTGGGATAACTTCAGTTTCTTCACTCCTGCTCATAAGCATTCATTAATAGAGCCATGGCTGTGTGGATAGGAAGTCTCTGGGGCCTTCTCCTTCAGGTACATTAGCTGGGCTAATCTTGAAAGAGTTTCCCTCCAGCTCTGGAGATGTGGCTGGCTGCGGGTGGGTGGATGAGGACAGGAACCCAAGGGATGGCTGGGCTGAGCTCTGCATCCTCCAGAGAGAGGTGATGCATCCATTCTGCCTCCAGGGAAGGAACAGCCACTGTTCCCTGAGTGCTTGGGATGCTCAAAGCAAACACAGGGAGGGTACAGCAGATGGTGGGAACAGAGGCTTGGGTTTTGGGATCCATCTCTTTTGGGTGTGCAGGGGATTTTGTGGTGTCTCACAGGGAACATATATGGCCAGAGAAGGAGCTACACATCTGCATGAACCACACCAAGGGACTTCTGATGGGACCCAGCCCTGGGTCCTTCATCACTAAGAAAACCCAATGGAAAATGTTCCTGCTATCCAGCCAGCCCTGAAAAATATTCAGGCAAACACCCACAGATGGGCACCCACCAGGGAGCCTTTCAGGGCACCGGTCAAGGACTAACTGTGGGCATCTCCTCCTCATCTGCATCTTGGAAAAGAGCCCCAGCCTGCCAATCCAGCTCTTGACCCTGTTACTCCTTTAAAAGGAGCCACTTATTCAGCCTAAGCCTTCCAACAGCTCCAGTGACAACTGGCAGCCCAGCCCAGCAGCCAAGGCGGCCGGGGGGGTTTGCAGAGGTTTCTAAACATCGTCTCTGCACCATCTGATGTGTGCAGGCACCAAACAAAAACCCACTCGAATTCCTTAGGAGGAAAAACAACGAAGCTGGAGCTGCTCCAATTCCCATCCTGGCTGGAAGCAGCTCCTGGCGCGCAGACGCAAAATCGCTGAAAGAATTTGTCTGATGCCGTTTCCACGTTTGGTATTGCGGGGTTTTGTTTTGTTTTGTTTTTTAATGACGCTTCTAGAGATCCCACCGCTTTAAGTTTAATCCTGGGTGGGAGATGCAGAGGGAGGAGAATCATTATCTCATCCCTAACGCCAAGGAGAAGGGAGGAGGGCTTTCCTATGCTAATCTTGCACAGGCTGATCTCCCACCGATGATGCTTTCCTGTGCTCCAGGATAAATGAGACTTCCCTAATTCTTTCCCCGCTGCAAATAAACAGACGGGGAGCCTGCACCATGCGGCTCGCACTGCCCTATCCATCACCCGTCCCGTCTGTAGGTAGCGGTGATTACAGCTCATTATCGGCAATTACCTCCGCCGAGCTTGTAGGTGTTTTCCCCCAAGAACTTTCAGCAGCTCCAAAGCTCTTTGAAGGTTTCTCTGTGAAGAACGGCTGTAGGAAATCCCTCCCCCTCTGCCCAGTAGTCAGACCTGCCTTCCAAAAACCCGAGCCATCAGACACCACAGTGCAATCACAAAAAATAACCGGGAAAAAGTCTCCAGCCCGGTGAGGCCGAAGGATGGGCCGTGCACCCGGTCTGTCCTCTGGGCACAGCTGGTCCGTGGGGACACGTCTGCTCAGAAGGACTCTTCTTTCTTTTACTCCTCAGAAAGCTTCTCCCATGAGCAAGGCAGCCTCCCCTCGCCCCTCCTCCAAACCCACAATGTAATTCCCACAAAAACCCCCACACAACAGAAAAGCACATGTACAGTGGGTGCTTTTCCCGCATACAAAGTACCACGGCAGCGGACTGAGGGATGGACCCTTGGAAAAATTCATATGCCAGCCTTCCCACTATAGCAATTTCATTCTGTCTTTGTAATTGTCTGATATTACATTGTTCCCTGCCAGAAGATTAATTAGCTAGTCTTACCCTCCAACATACCATCCCTCTGCAACCCTCAAGGAAGCTGGAGTGGTGCCAAGTCGCACGGATTTGCTATTCTGGCTGGCAGCTGCTACTGTCGCTGCAGAAAGAAAAAAAAAAAAAAGAAAAAAAAAAAGAAAAAAAAAAAGGGAAAAAAAAGCCTCCTTTTGTCCCCAAGCAGCAATTGCTGTGCCAACTGACCCCGGCCCTCCCAAAGCCTCCACCAACGAGGCAGCCACGTTTCAATGCTATGGGCTGGCAGTGCGGAAAAATAAAAGAGTGGCAGGAAGTGGAAATTAAAGATTAAAAAAAATCAAGCTAAACCACCCCCCAGCCAACACCCCACACCCCGAGCCCCTGCCTGGTGTCAATACTCACCCTGGCTGAGCATGGCTGTGCTGTGGCCATGAGTCATGAGGGACATGCTGTGGGAAGGGCACGGGTGAGGTGACATCCCTGCATCGACACCAACATCAGCATCCCAACATCAGCACCCCTCATCCCAGCCCAGAGCCACCTTCATGCCCCAGCCCACCCTCAGGTGGTGCCCCAGAGGACAGGGCAGCAGGGACATCCCCGTGTTGGCAGCGGGGAGCCACCACCCCGGCCAGGGCTACCGCTGCAGCCGCTCCTGGCAAGGAGCCCCGCCCGGCACCGCAGTGGATCTGCTGCTTGTGTTCCCTCTCCATCTTCTGTCCTCACACACACACTCTGGATCGCTCCATCTCACCCTAAACGTGGTGCCCAGGCAGGTGGGAGCTGCGTGGGTAAGAGCATAGCACACCTGTGGGGGCACAAGGGTTCTCCCTCTTTGGAGATGGGAGGAGAGCTCAAAGAGTGGGAGGTAAAAACCTGAAGAATATTGTCACCCATCTAAACTGATACACACCACAAAGCCAACTGACAAGCACATCATCTTTCCCTCCAGGCAGTCCTCAAAATGTTCTGTTCTGCTAAAGTCACCTTAGTAGTTCATGTTTCCTGGTTGATTTGCTGGTTTGCCCCAACAGCAGCACAGGGCTCTCCAGCCATGTCCCACCAGGGCTGTAGCACTGTCACTGTAGGACACAATATACATGACACGGAGCAGTTCTGTTTAAGGCAAACAAAAAACTCTATATTAAAAAATCTGACTCTATATTTATTTTTCTGAAATGCCAGTGTCATTGGAGGGTTTCAGTGTTACCTCCTCAATGTCACTGGGCAACCCAACAGTCCATCAGGTTGCTCATCCCCCATAAAGGAATGAAAATAATAAGTTATTTACCTAAAGTGCGTGAGAAAGTTGTGTGCAAAAATGCAAACATCAGAAGGCTTGAGAAAACTTGAGAAAATCAGGATGACATAGCACAGTGCAGCAAAGTGTTTTCAACAGAGGAGGCACCACAAGTGCCAACAAGTTGTGTTTGCAGTAAAAAATGAAGAAAAGGAGAGCAGGACCCCTGCAACACCAACAGACACAGCTACAAGCAGTGAGGGATGTACTGCACCCCATACAACCCAATGGGATTCGGTCCCCAAAACCGAGACAGACCAAACCGGGCAGCTTTGCCTCCTGTCCCTCATCCAGACCAATTTATGATTAATTCTTTTTTAATTTGGGTAGCTGTTGCTGGAGATCACCCTTCCTCCCCAGCCCAGCTGCCCGGGGAGTGGCACGGGGACAGGGAGCTGCGTTTGCTGGGCACCCTTTGAAGCCACCCGTTCCCGGGCTGTGCCATCCGAGCCCATATTGTCACGGGGGCTAATTAAGCTCCTCCACTAAGAAGCAGCTCCAGACTGCCTCAGCACCCGCCTGAGCTGGCAGCCCCCCTCCCCGGGTGCTACGGAAACGGGAATTAAGCGGTGATGAATGCAGTATTAATTAATTAAGAGAAGATGCACATGGAGGGGGTGGGAGGCAGGGGGTCTTTGCGCTGTGGAAATCACCCAAGGAGGCGCCGCCGTAAATTTGGTTTTTATTGTTTTTGCTCAGGAGAAGGTGCCAGGGGGGACCTGCGTGCCCAGGCAGTGCGAGCGACCCGCTGGCACCAGACCTGCCCGTCCTCCATCCAAGGAAAGGAGGATATCCCAAAAAAACGACGAGGGAGGGAAGAGGCACCCGCGGCTCCACGCCGCCATCTTCTCCCACTGCGGAGGCCGAATGCAAAATCAATTTTGCACACTCCGAAATGGCTGTTCAGGAAGGGGTTTTTGCTCTGGAGAGGTTAATGGGGAAGCTCAACCCAGCTGATGCTGGGGGGATGGATGCTACTTTCCAGTTTGCATATTGAGATTTTTTACACACATGATTAGCTAATATATTAAGCTTCTTAAAGAAAAAAAAAAAAAAAGGCAGCAAAGCGCATGGTTTAGTTTTGATGAGCATTCCTCACCCACTCTCTCCTTCTCAATACACCACCTGGAGAAGAGCAAGGACTTGGCCATCACTGCCAACAGCTGGCTTTTGGAGAAGGGAAACAAATGGTTAAAATTCCATCAATGACTGCAGTGTCCAGCGTGATTTAGCACATCCAGCCTCACATCACAGCACCGCAGGTAAACGCTGGCCCCATCACGTGAACTGGGACAGCTCAGCCTGCTCAGAGGTGAGTTTTGGGTGGGTACTCAGCAGCCTGGGGTGGCCAGACCCCGACCTCCGTGGGAAGGACAAGATCCCTGTGGGAAGCCTGCTCTGCCAGGCCTTGGCCAGTGGCAGTGGGGTGGCCAGGGACAGGGGAGTGCAGGCTGCAGAGCCCACATGCAATGGGAAGTGCTCAGCACTGCAGCTTTTCCTCTGCATGGCTCTGCTCCTGGGGGCTGGGTGTGGTTTCAAGTCTCTTTTCTGTCTCAAGGCTGGGGACAAACACCCTGGAGATAACAAAGGCTTTGTTTCATCACCAGCAGGGGCAGAGAAACTCAGCTGCAGACCCAGCTGGCACCTCCCTGGGCTAACAGGAGAGAGACCATCAATCCCTGATCCAGAGACCTTCTGGGCATTTCCAGGACACCCCTGCCAGCTATCTCAAATCCAGACCTGACTGTTTTCTCACTCCTCACATCACACACACTCCTGGCAACACAGACCAAAGGTGTGGCTGTGTTCCCAGCAGCCCCACAGATCCATCCCTGTCTCCCAGGTTACGCCAGGGTTTAACTGGTTTCACTCAGCACTTCTCCATGCAAACTTCTTCCTGAGCCATCTCAGCAGGATGACTGGCTGGGAAGTATTTTAGGGGACTTTTAAACACCAGGCTGCATGCTCAGAACCTTGTGCTGTTCCTCCAACCCAGAGCCTATGCTGCAGACCTTGTTCCTGCATTCCTGCTTCTTGGACAAGCTTTTTGGGATCCTCCAAACACAACACCCTTGTGCAGTTCCAAAGCTCTTGCAACTCACCATCCTTCTCCTCTGACGTGGTTTTAAAACCTCGCTTCTCCTGTGCTCCTTTTTTTCTCTGCTACAGGAGTAATCCCTCCTTCCACAGCCAGGCATCACAGCAGCCACACCAGCAGCTCAGCTGCTCTTCTCTCCCCTCACGTCCTCCCCAGCTCTCACCACCCAGGGTGTGTTATTTATACAACATCTCTAAGCATTGACTTCTTCAACACAATTTTTCCTTTAATTACTTGCATTAAAAATAAAAATGCCAACCTATGTGAGCAACTGCTCTCATTACAGTATCAGTCCTCCAGCTAATTAATATCTGTTAGCTTTGGCTTATGCACCAGGATGCCTAAATCCAAAATACACAAGGCTGCCAAGTTACTTTGCAAACAGGAGCACTTGCCTTGAAGAAAGAATCATGTTATCCAACTTCTCCTACACAACCTCCCCATAACCTTTACTTTCAAGGTCTTAGAAGAGAGAAGGAAAGCTCATCCAGCTCAGAAAGTGATTGCAGTGAAACCAAAGGGGAGACCTAGAGGAAAGCAAAGAGAAGAGAAACAGATCTCCAGAAAAAAGAGAAACACCATCTTTGTACCTGAGAGGAATGATGGGTTTGTCTTTACAAACAAGCTGTGGGTCTGCTGGTGGATAAAACTAGCACTGAGAGATAAAAGAAACAATGGGAAGGATTACACTGATTGATGAATGGAAAAAGAGATTTGCTTTTACAAACAAATTGTAGGTTTGCTGATAAATGAAATTGGATATTGAAAGGTGAAAGAAACAACGGGGAAAAACCCTAAATTTATTGAAAGGTAAAAATGAAAAGGGAGGGTTGTACATTAGAGGGGAATCTTAGTATCAGGTGTTTCAGGAAGTCTGAACCTCTCAAGTACCTCAGCCAATGGGGAAAGAGAGAAGGGAAATACAGCTGGGAAATTGGGATAAAAAGGAGGCTGTGCCCACCAAAAACTTGAGAGACCCCAGGGCAATACCCCATGGCCTCTCCCTTTATTCAAATACAGTAAAAGGACTCCTCTGTCTCCTTTTTGGACATAAACCTCTGATGTTTGTGGATTAATTTTCCTGACATACCCACTCTGTTTTACTCACACAGGCCAAATAGGAAATACTGAGTCAGAGAAAAAACCTCCCAGCAGCTCCCAAGCCTCTCCCAGAGCACACACACACTTCTCCAGCCCGTGGAGAAGGAAAAGGAGCTGAGTACAACCAAGCTCAACCACAGCAGCAACCACCTCCTCTCATGGTGCTGCGTGACTGCAGCGGGTGCCAGAGATGCTGCACAGGTGACAGCAGAGCCAGCAGCCTCAGGGGTGTCATACAGCATGGTGACAAACAGGGGAGCCACCCCAGGGGCCAGATAAGAGCTGGCAGGGTGGGGAGGTGGGTGCAGCCCTCCTGCAAGCCCCCACAGCCCCCAATGTCAGCGCATCCAGCACAGCCCAAGGTGGCGGGGTTGGAGCTGATTAAAAGCCTTATGTAAACTCAATGCATAATTAACCTGAGCAACGCACTCGCAGGAGACATTATTGAGGTCAGGCAAGCATTAGAGCCACAAAAACAACTCTGCCAGCAGATGAGGGATGAGAACATCCACTGTTAAATTATTTGAATGCTCCTCTAATGCAAAGGATAAAACCTGCTGGATCCTAACTGGGACATATCAAAGAAAGGCGATCCCCGACACAGGGAATGATTGGCATCTGACTCCATGATTCAGAAAGCTGAACCATTGCTTTATTAAACTACATTATATTACACTAATACTATACTATACTAAAGAATACTAAAGAAAAACCCATAGCTCTTTCCAGAGTCCCAACACAGCTTGGCCCTAATTGGCCAATAAGTCCAAACAACCATCACCAGAATCCTATTAACAAATCACTTTCACCTAAACAATCTTCCCAACACATTCCACATGTGCAAAACAACGGGAGAGGTGAAGAGACACAAGAATTGTCTTCTCTTCTTCTCTGCTTTCTCACTGCATTTGAGCTTCCAGGAAAAAATCCTGGGGGAGAGAATCATGTTCAGAGAATGTGAATACCACAGGAACAGGCCTCTCCTCCTGGCAGATTATAGCAGGTTTCTTAGCTCCTACTCCGAAACATTGGATGGGAAAGACCAGAAAGGAGAGCCTGAGGTGGACAAGCCCTTTTGAGATTTTCTGCCTGTGTCAGGTCTCCAGCAGAAATACCATCTCAAGCGCTTTCAATCCCGGCCCTGACCAAGGAAGAAAAAAGAAAATAAAATTCAATACTCCACAGTTAAGCCCTCAGCCCCTTGAGGGGGGCAGGCACACCAACAAGGTGATGGACCACACGTGGGAAGGCAGCTCAAAGGGGAAAATTGGTGACAGCCCAGGGAGCCCAGAGAGCTGCAGTGATTGTGGCAGTCAGGGCAGGTCCTCAGCAGCCTCCAGAAAAGCCAGGTTTCCATCTGTTCCTGTTAATGCTTGGAGTCAGAACTTTCACTGCAGGAAATGAAAGCCTGGAGCAACCTGGTCCTTCAAACCAGCAAAAGTCCTGCAAAAGCAGGACACTCATCACACATTTCATCCTTGTTTCCTTCATCCTCTTGCACAGGGCCTCCCATTACACTTACAGAGGGTTTGTGGCATGGCTGTCATCCAGATATCCATTGTAAATTCTGTGGAAAAGCCCTGACAAGCACAGCATTGCTGGCTCTGTTGTATTGAAAGGGAAAACTGGCTACAGGACTTCTGGGATGCAGCTCCCTCACCTATCAAGGAACAAGATAAAACAGCCCTTCCTCAGTTCACAGAGGTGCTATAATTCATACCTGACACTTGCACCATTCCTTGGCAACCCCTGGAAAAGCCATTACCACTGGAGGGGAGGTGAGGCCACACTCTGCCACCTCTCTCTGTCCACATGCAGCAGGTGACTGCCACCAGCCTGCCAACATGTGAGACTGAAAATGAAACAACTCTCATTTGCTTTCTGTTGCTTTCCAAATGATGTCTTGCAACTTGCTGGAGGTGCCACTGTCACCAGGTCACCGTGAGTATCTGATTGCCTGGAGGCACACGGACTCACTTTTTTAAAAAATGGGTAATAATGTAAAGACACTCTGTGGCATTTTCCCTTGTTCACATGGAGAAAAAAACTGGCAATCTCAGGTCTATTGCATGACACAGAAATGTCATGAATCTGAGAATCTGGAAGCAAGCAAGGGCAAAGAGAAAGAGCAGTATTTTATACTTTGAGTATGGTTTAAGGTGGCCTCATACAGGAGGACTCATTTCCCAGAGCTCATCTTTAGTAACTCCCCATGAGGTGGTGCCACCCAGTCTGGCCAGGCCCTCACCAGCTTCCTCCAGGATGGTTTCAGCACATTTAACACATATTTAATAGCTGAAATCCTCTTTGAATCTCCAGTCATTTCCCTGGTTTCAGCTCTGCTGTGGGATCCTTTGGTCAGGATCTTTGCCTCCCTCTCACAGACCTTTTGTCCCACTGTCTTGGTTTGAACAGACAGGTGTCTGACAAGGAAGGCAAGAGCCTCCCTTGAAATGAAAATGCAAACCCTCTCTCTCTAAATTACTACAGTTTTGAAATTAAGAGGCTCTCAGGCAAGGATATGGGAATAGGAATAACAGTTCTTTACTAGGAAAATTAAAAATACAAATGCAATAATACAGAAAAGCCCAGAAAACAAACCACTGACAGTCAGAACAGGAGTTGACCCCCTGTGGGTCAGGTTGTTGCACAGTCCCATTCCATGGTGGCTGCTCCTCCTGGACCTGTTGATTCCTCACCCATCAGATTTAAATTTGCCTTATCCAGGTTGCAGCCAAGGCTTTGTGACAGTGACTGCCCATGCTGGTGGCAGATAATTTGTTCTAGTAACCCTCATGCTGCTGGCCCTACACTGAATCTCCTTCCAGTTCAGCACAGAACAAAAAACCCCAACATCCTGCATCCCAAACAGATCTTGGTGGGTGATCTATGCACATGGAAGTCCCACAGGATGGCAGAGATTGGATATCAACAGTTGGATTCAGGCCTTGGCAAAGATGAAGACGTTTTGTACTCACCTGAGCCATTCTTATTTACACTCCCAAACACAGCACTTCCTCTCCTGAAAACCTACAGCCTCTGCAAATTAAGAGCCAGGTGACTCCAGCTCCCAGCCATGCTGCTGCTCCTCTTCTAGAGGAATTTTACACCCAAAGCTTTGGCAAAACCTGCTGCTGGGAGTAAGAGCCAGAGATGAGATATGCAGGACTCCAGGTGGCTCTTCAAAATGCAGTTTATTGTATCTAAGATGTTACAGCAGTCTTGGGTCGTGGGTGGCAGAGCCTGTGCCTCCAGCTGTCAGCTCCAGCTGCAGACAAGCCAGAAGACCCTTTAGTTCTGGTTACATTGCATTATATACTTTCCTTTGCTGAGCATCTTAATACATAATCAACCAATGTATGGTGATTTAAAGAAAAACCTTTACTTTTACCTATAGCTATCATAACTACTGTCATTACCATATTATGGTTAATACTATCCAGTCACATGAGTTAGGATGTTACTGTTTAAGCTTAAAGTTGTTTTTCAGTTTTCTTGCAGTGGAAAACTCCTAGACCTTTTTACTACTTGTCACATCAACATGCTTGTTTGCCTGTGGTATCTTCTGCTTTTCCTAAGACCTATTTCTGCTTGGCAAAAACATCTTTTTGGTGGTCAACATATCCTTTGCTCTAGTCATAAAACCTCCTTCCAGCTCGGCTTAACCTTTGCTTTCTTAGTAGTCCAGTAAGACTGGCTCAGCAATTTCCAGTTTACACATCTATTGTTCTTTTATATCAAAACTGGCTTGCATCTCTATTCCGTTCTCAGGTTCTACATCCAGAGAGATTTCAGCCCAGCATACACATCTGTGAAACTTTCTTGTCAAATTTTCCTCTTTCTCAACAGCTGGGCCCATCCAGCCTGGGCTGTGCCTCAGCCACCATACAGGAGGGGTTGGGCTGGGATCTGTCCCCCTTGTAAAACAGGATCACTGCTCAAGCAGCCTCCCACCAAAAGGGAATCCACTGCATTCCCTCCTCACAGGGTCTTAAACTCACCAAGATCAAAGGCTCTTTCTCTGCTCACCCCTGAAAAGCAGGAGGAAGCTGCAGATATACCACGAATACTTAGGAGGAAAAACATTACAGCATCTAAAGGCACTTTAAATGATTTAGATACAAACTTGCCTGTAATAAGACATCTATTTTGGTTAATCTCTTAGTTGCAAATCTTGAAACTCTTGAACCTGCCTCAGGCTACTGTCAGCAGCACTTCATTTAACACTGCTTATTGGGAATAACTGCTATTTCCCACTGTAACCTCCAAACCTCTTAAAGTCTCTCTTATTGCTCTGCCCAAATATACTTGCCTTCAGGATACAGAGGGTTTTTTCTTGCTAAGAACTGTTAAGATGATTTGAACAAGCTGAATCAGAGGAGACTGTTTCTCAGGCAAAGCAGCCAAGACTCAAAACACCATCCCTGCAATATTTTGGGAGTGATTCTATTTTTTTTTTTTTCTTTTTGAGCATTTACTCAGGTTATGAAATCCAACAGCTGCACTTTGATCACTCTTCACAAAGGAGAGGAAGGGAAGGAGGGGTGTGTGTTCATCTTCCAGGAAAGTCATCTGGGGGAAGGGATCTCCATCCCTGCCCACACCTGTGGCTGTGGGGACCATCACCAGCTCACCATGGCCATGGTCAGAGCTCTCTGCTGGGGGCTTCAGCAGCACCAATGCAGCTCTTGTGCTCTAAACTCAGCCCCATTTTTATTTCAAGGGGATGCAGAGCTCTGGTGGGCACCTGTGACTACAGTCCCACCCATCCCAGCTCAGCAGGTTTGATTTTGAACACAACCACAGCTGGACCTTGGACATTCCCAGCACTGACCTGGTGGGTGCCACAGCTCCAGCCCCAACAAATCTGGGAATTGCAGCAGTCCTGGGGCAGGGGTGAGGCCCCTCCATGTCCTGCAGGCACAGGGAGCAGCATGAAGCCACTGCTTTTTGTTGCCAAGCAGCAGGCACAGGAGTCCCAGGCAGGAGCAGCTGGAGCAGAGCAAACAGAGCTACAAGAGCCCTCCAAGTCTTTTAGATGTGGCACTTACCTGCAATACAGGACGTTCCAGCCCAGCCCTGTGTCTGGGGCAGTCACTCATCACTGCAGGTTTGCAGTGTAACCTCAGTCACCACCTTCCCTCTGCTCACTGGGAAAAGCTTTGGTCACTGAAGAGTTTTGACCCACGTGGAGCAGGACACAGATGTGGGGGACCAGGACTTTTATTGTCACTGCTTTTAATAAAGGAATGGGACTATCATCGGGTTAAGAGTGATTTATTGTTCAGATAAACATTATATTTAGAGGTTGTGAGATTTTAAAGGAGTAAATAGTTGGTTATAGTTTAAAGTAGTTATAAGTTTTTTTGTTACAAGACAATATATAACTTTCTAATTTAATAGATAGTTGTTACAAGCTTTATTTTGTTTTTCTAACATCATTTTTACTTAATTTTGTTGTATTGTGGATACTTTTGCTCAATGGGTTTCTGTCACATGCTTACACATATGTTTTTATTATAACTTCTGAACTCTTAACTTACTCTATACAACCACACCCTACATTATAAACTCTTTACTATCTTATCAATACAGTTTCTCACTTATTACAACTATAGAAACATAAGTTTATGATTTTTCTACTTAATGTCTGTGTACTTTATTTCGACATCAATCTAAGCTCCTTCCAAGGCTGCAGCTCAAGCCCTCCTGTACCTGAAGTTTCTTTCTTTCCATTTCCCATACAGGACCCCAAAGAAAAGGGACAGGGCTCACACCAGACACAGGCCTGACTTGGGATCAGTTTCTATCCCTACCAATATGCTTGAGAAAGTGCCCAGCATTAAGGGATTACAGCTCTGGGGGTTTAGAGACACTCTCACATCCATCTGCACCAGGTTTCACACAAGAGTCTTGACAGAAACAAAACCTCAAACCAGTGTGAAATATGTGTATATAAGCTGTGATAAATAACAGCCTGTCTGCTCTATACATCCACCCTGGTTTAATAGGGATGAAGCCACCAGTTAATCCAGTCTCTGCCAAACCAGAGCCAGCACAGCAAGGACCAGCCTGCTGACTGCAGGGTCAAACTGGTTCCACACTCAGCTTTGGCACATCACAGCCCCTGGAAAGCTGCAGAGGCCAAAACTGTGATAAAGTTCTGGAATGGCTGCCCGGGGAGGTGGTGCAGTCACCATCCCTGGGTGTGTTTAACAAAGCCTGGATGTGGCACTGGGTGCCAGGGTTGAGTTGAGGGGTTGGGGCTGGGTTGGACTTGGTGATCTTGGAGGTGAGAGGAATAGTGGATTTGTCTTTACAAACAAGCTGTGGGTCTGCTGGTAGATAAAACTAGAGATAAAAGAAACAATGGGAAGGATTCCACTGACTGATGAATGGAAAAAGACATTTGCTTTTACAAATAAACTCTAGGTTTGCTGATAATTGAAATTAGACATTGAAAGATGAAAGAAACAATTGGAAATAAAACCCCTAAGTTCTATAAGAATTAAAAATTAAAAGGTAGGGTTGTACATTAGAGGGGAATCTCTGGTATCAGGCATTTCAGGAAGTCTGCACCTCTCAAGTACCTCAGCCAGTGGGGAAAGAGAGAGGGAAATGCGGCCGAGAAATTGGGATAAAAGGGAGGCTCAGTCCTCCAAAAATTGGAGAGACCCCAGGGCAATGCCCCATGGCCTCTCCCTTTATTGAAGTAAAGTAAAAGGACTCCTCTGTCTCCTTTTTGGACATAAACCTTTGATGTTTGTGGATTAGTTTTCCTTACAAAGGTCTCTTCCAGCTCAGTGATTCTGTGAACTGTGCCTTTCCAGGATCAGCTTCCCTGTGCCTCCCTGCTCTCTGCTGCTCTGGAGCCAGCCCTTAGTCTGAGCTCGGGTTGCAGATAGATGTTCCACCAGACAGAAAACAGTTTTTTCCCCTTCCCCTAAAATATCCCACTTTGCATTATCAAACCCCACCTTATCCCTGCTCCAGGCAAAGCACTTGTGGGGAATGAGCCTTGGGAGAAAGCTGGGCCACAGCACACAAAGCTGCATTTGTAGTTAAAGCAGAATAAAAACTCCTTGAACCTACTTTTCCCCAGCCTCCAGCTCTCCCAGAAGCTGCCAGCGGGACAGAGCAGCCCCAGGAGCTCCGGGTCAGGCCAGCCCCACACAGACCCCAGGCAAGGCCTCCCCTCCCCTCAGAGCCAACAGCGCTGCCTCGAACCCTCGGGAGGGTTTAGGAGTGGAGCACCTGCATCAGCAGCTGATGGCACTCCCTGCTCTCCAATTAAGCTAATTTTGCACCAGAGGGAAGAAACTGTGTGACTGCAGGCTGTCACCCTGTTCCCCTGGGCTGTGGCAGTCCCCTCACGCTGTGACAATGGCCCGCAGCAGGTCCCAGGGTGCCTCCATGTCCCAGCAGGAGCAGGGAAGCACAGAGTGGCTCTGTGAGCACAGGAGGAGTTTCTGAGCCCCTTTCCATGGCACAGCCACTCTCCCCGGGCTCTGGTGAGTTGCGGAAAGAAAAGAAAGCCCAGAACTTTTGTAAAAAGTTGTAAAGCCGGTGTGTTTATTACAGCGCTGGACACGTGTGGGGATCGCTGTTCCCCTTAAAGGACACGAGCACCCCTGAGAATTCCCGAACCCTTTTTATCCCCCCTTGCTTATACATATGCATATCGTCTCATGCATATTCATTTTACTGATTTCACGTTAGTTTTTTATCAGAAAGTACAGAAAGAACTCCTGGTTCAGCCTGCCCTGTCTCCTGCAGATCTCAGTGCAGCCTCAGCTTTGGTTTTCATCTGTTTCAAGGTTCAGGGGTCCCTGTTACCTCAGCCCTTCGGCTGAAGCAGTTTTCAAGCTGAGGGTTTTTGCAAGAACAGGCAGCATTGAACACAGACCAAACAGCTCTGTTTGCAAGCTACAGACTTAATTCAAAGAGGCACATTTTACCTAAATTCGAAATGGATTTCTAGGCTGGAAAATTTCCCCTCTGTCTCCCTGGCTCCTGCAGACCTCACCCAGCCCGCTGTTCCCACACCAGCTCTGGGGCCGATGAGCAGCACAGTGGCCTGGCTGACAGCAGCAAACATCCCCATTTTAAACAGATTTCTCCTGCAGCAGGAGGCACTGAGAGTGGAGTGTGCTCTGATAAACACCACAGGTGCCAGACTGAGGTAGGAGAGCCCAGAGCTTCCAAACTGTAGCATTTGTATTGTTTTATTTTTAAATGATATTGAAAATGGAATAAAAGCTTTTAAAACATTTTTTAGTTGTTTTACTTCTAGGTTAGAAAAGGGCTTAATTTGATAAATTGGTGTTNAGTTAGAGCACTGGGGGGTTTTTTTTTTTTTTTTTTTTTTTTTTTTTTTTTTAAGAGTTGTGTTTTCTCTTTTTTGAAGGTTGGAATTGAAAAAGTAAATTGAGGAGCATCCTCTGGATGCAGTGGAATGTTGAAAAACCAATATTTTAAGTCAATGATAACAAGAAGTTAGTTTCTTTTAATTATTGATAAAGAAGGATGTTTAGGTTGTAGATGTTGCCCCATCTCTGGGTCAGAAAAGGGCTTAATCAAAAAAACCCAGGTACAGCCACCAGCACAACCCCAAATCTGCCCCCTCCTCCTCCATGAGGTGCTCAGAAAAGGAAACATCAAACATCCATGGCCTCTCTTTCCCCCACAGGGCTCAGACTGGGATTGGTGCCCCTGGAAATAAAAAAGCCATTGCAGGCAGCCCTGGGGAGGAGCACAGAGGGGGCAGCAGGACAGGGAGCATTTCTAGGGCACCTCCAAAGTGTCACCCCTGTTACCCTCACCCAGAGATGGGTCCCTCAGAGCTGTGCTGAACATCCATAAATCTTTTTAGTGGGACAGGTGGTCATTAAGAGATGCTCCTTCCAAATCCTTTGTGTCTTCATCCATCAGTGAGCTCTCCCTGCTGGAGAAGGTCCATTCCATCCTGGAGAGTTTCAGAAGTAATTTGCAGACATCTCAGCTTGCCCAGTAATTTTGTTCCTTATTAAATATTGCTAATGACAGGGTTTTAGACTCTTGGCCATATATTCACTTTCTGTTCTAGTATAAATTTTAATCTGTCTTCCCTCTCCCTTCTAGACAAGTCTTTAAAAAAATTACTGGAATAAAAAGGAAAGCACCAAGTAATTGAAAAGAGCTGCTAAAAACAGAAAGGAAGGAAAGCTAAGGAAAGTTATAATGATTGAAAAGTTCAATAAAATCAGAGGAAAGCAGGGAAAATTCCAATTTTTAATGAGATGGAGGGTGAGGTGTCACTGGTACATGGCAGCAGATCCCTGGAAGGTGAGCTCTGTTTTCCCAGCCCAGGTCAGGCTCCCACCTCCACGGGCCACTTCAGAACCATCACCCCACTCCCCTTCCCTTGTTTAAACTAGAGCTGCATTTTCTCCTCTCCATTCACCCTCAAGCTAAACCTTTTCATCTGGTGCTTTCAAAGCCTCACCAATAAAATGTTGAAACCCATAAAACTGTTTGTGGGGGAAAAGTTTTCTGAAGAAAGCATGCACAGAAGATGATGTTTTGCCTAAATCTGCAGGCAGAAAATGGGAGGCTGGAGTTGAAAAGCCCATGCAGATGAATCTTGAACAGTCTATTCTCACCCTCATAATGAGCACATACATGATTAATGAAAATATTTATCCTCATAACCCACTGCAGCGAGTTAATATTTAATCCAAAGTCCACGTGAAAGCCCAACCTCTCCTGGTTCCTCACCTACCTTCTTGTTTCCTTGGAAATCTCTGAACTCTGCCAACTGACCTGAGGTTTGGCTCTTTGGGGCTGGCTTTTCCTGCCTTTCTGCATAAGTCCCACACCTTTTGATCCCGAAAGCTCTGCCACCTGGGACCTACAAGGTTTCTCAGATAATCCCGTGGAGCTGCTGCTTTGTAACATGCCTCACTTTGATATTCAAGGCAAAGCTGGACAGCCCACACATGAAAAGACATCCTTCCCTTTCTTCCCAGGCTTAATTCCATCTGCAAATTAAACATATCGAGGCAGATATTTATAGAGGAATGCCCTGATCCTCCCGGGAGGGCCCTGGAGTCTCCAGTGTGTAATTTTGCTTTAGGAATATGATTTTCATCTTGACTTTTTTCCGAGGCTGGTGGCAGGAGAGGAGAAGGGCAGGAAGGGGGGATGCTGGAGGTGGGGCTCTCCTCTGCTGCCCCACAGTTTGAGCCCTGGGCTGATGCAGTGTGGGGTGGCTGGATGCAGCCAGGGGCTCCAGGCTCTTTCTGCTTCCCTGTCCTTGTCCTCTGCAAAGCTGTTTCAGGACATGGGCCTTACAAGGTGACAATTTTTACTTTTGAAAGAATGGGGTCTGTAAACTTTGCCAGCAAGAGCTTTCAGCTGTGACAAAAAAATCCCCAAAACAAAGCCACCTCCTTTACAAATGGTGCACAGATTGAAATAACTGCTCAGCCCTGGGTCCTGATGGCTCTTTGTGACAAGGAGCTCACACAGAATCATCCATGTCCCTGTATCTCAGTCCTCCATCCCATATTTTCACAGTGGGCAACCTCCACTAAAAAAAAAAACACGAAAAGGGAATATTTTGGCTTATGTCATTTACAGATATGCCCTAGAGCAGAGAATAAAGGACTCTTATTTCATTTTCCAGTTAAATATTTTCATTTTATCTTCTTCTTAAAGAGTAACTCAGTGCTATTCTTTTGCCCAGCATCACTCACTTAAACATCCTCCTGATGGGAAGAATTCAGAGGAGGAAAACTTGCAGGAAAGATGGTTTCAGTAGTAATAAGAAAGGGGACTTTGGCACATTTCTGCATGCTATGAGGTATGTCTTTAAGCTTCAGTAAACTTTTGGAGTCCCTGGGAAGCTGGTAATGTGCCTTTGAAGGAAGTATGGCTTATGAAATTGCAGTTTTTAGCTTAGCTGGGTAATGTTAATGAGAAAATATCATGGGCTGCGGGTGGAAGTCTCCTGAATCCCATAAGTTAGGAGTAAATTATTCTGTTTTCCTAAATGAAGCAGCGCTGTGCAATGCTGCTCTTAAATCAGGCTGATGGTGAGGATTATTTATTAATTTGTGAAGGTCCAGAGAGAAGCTCAGGCAAATAAATACAAACTAAACTGCGTGAGAGAGTTACAAACTTGAGCTTGCTGTGGGCATGGAAGAAAAGGGTTTGTGAGAAGGAGCAGGAGGTTGGGACCAGCACCTTGTGTGAGGGAGGAGCTGGAGGTGGAGGGACAAATCCTCCTTTCTGCTGGAGCCACATGAAGATGATCAAACCCCCCCAAGCTTTCAGCTGCAGTGCAGCAGCTTCCCTGTAATTAAAGCTTGAGCTCTGCAGCTCTGCCTGTGCCTGCTGCAGCCCGGCTTGCACATCAAAGGGAGATGTTTCCCAGAGGACAGCTCCCACACTGGGGAATTCAGGGTTTGATGCACACCCCAGTGTGTAAGTGATGGCCCAGCAAAGCCCCTGAGCAACAGCTCACACTGAGCAGGTGATGCCACATCTCCCTGGACTCCTGGTGCTCGCTGGTGTCCTGGTTTTGGGCAGCACAGCTTCACCCAGGGCTCCATCCCTGCAGCAGGAGCCCTTTGGGGCTGCCAGCTCCTCTGGGCTCTGCAGGTACCACACAGCTCAGCTTCCCCTCCTGCCAGCACCTGCCCTCCTACCCAGAGAGGATTTATTCCTCCCTGAGCAGGTCTCCACTGCTGGTATTAATCAGGGAGATGGACGAGTACAAGCCCGTTTATTGTGCTCTGTGGGTGAGTGATAAGTCTGTGCCAGTGCCTGGGAAAGCAATCAGGAGAAGGGAGCGAAAGGAAGAGGAGGGAAGAGCAGCATTGTGGGTAAATATGTGCACTTCTGGTGGTGATTACCCTCCAAGTAATTAGTTTTTAAATCAGGCAGACGTTTCGGGAACTACTCGCTATGAGCTGCTTTAATTATTTATACTCCCTTTTATTCTTATTATTTATAGTCCTCCTCTTTGGATGGAGATGCTCTTTGGAACCTGACCCATCTCCCTGGCCCTGCAGCCACCTCCTCCAGGGCTGCCAGGCACCCCCAGAGCCCGGCTGTGCTGGGGGACCCCTCTCCCCCCAGAGCCAGGCAAGGCAAGCAGGGCCCATCCTTGCTGTGGAAAGCTGCTCAGCTCGGTGATTAAACTCTCACTCATCTTCATTTCCCTCATTTGTTAAAGTGAGGCCACTCAATAAGCCATTAGTGCTAGGTCCTTTCTGGCAGCCAAGGCATCCTGAGGCACATTTCCCTCGGAGGGTGTGGGCAGGGGGAGCAGCTCCTTGCCTGCCCCCTCCTCTGCCCAAACCCTCCCCATTCAGCCCCTCCCAGGTCACTCCTGGGAGGCTCTGGGGAGCGAGGGGGAATTTTGCCATGGCCAACCCTTCCCCCAGCTGGGATTTTTCCCACAGCACCACACGAGCTCCTGTTCCATCAGAGCATCTGGTGTTGTTGCTCTCCCTTTGCCAACCCCAGCTCTCTGGAGCTTACCAACATCTGGAAGCCATTCCCTGCACCATTCCCATGAAGGGACCTCTGACCCCTTGAGTTCCTCCTCTGGGCTAAACAAAAGCTGCCCTTACTGCTGAGCTGGGGAATTTTGCCTGCTTTCCCCTCTCTCCATCCACAAACCATTTCTCAATGTGTCACCAGGACAGCATCTGCCTGGAGAGCCCTGGAGCATCCTCTGTCCTATCTCCCTCACATGCTCAGACACCAACAATGAGGAAAACTGCAAAAAACCCCTGAATCCCAGCACAAGAAAAACCACAATATGGGGGAAAACTGCGGTAGGTTCCTCCAGGAGCAAGGCCCATGGCCCATGTTTGTAATTACTACAACTATTCTTTGATTTTCCCTGCTCCCTCCCTAGGAGCTTTTGTTCTGGGTCTTGCTCTGGTTACAACAGTGAGAACACCTTGACTCTGCTGCTTCTCACCCTGGAATCCTTTGTGAGCTGTGGGGATCAGGGGGATTTGGGGTAAGGCAACCACAGAACTGCTGTGCAGCTCAAAAAGGAAAGGGTTTGGGATGATGAATAGGGATGGGTTTGGCACTGGGGCAACTGCACACCTCACTGGATGCCATGTGAGATGAGACAATTCACTGCACCAAAACCCAGCAGAAAAGCAGAGTTAAAATGTATATAATCCTGTCCTGTGCTCTGGAGCCCCACAGGCACCTGACCTGAGTGCTGCCCTGCTGGGTACATCCAGTCCCACAGCCACACAGTCCCAGAGGGGCTGAGGCTGGAAAGGACCTCTGTAAGTCACTTGCTCCAGCCCCAGGTTAAACAGGGTCACTTAGAGCTCCAGGTGGCTTCTGAGTTCAACTGCTCAGGGGGAAAAATACAATAAACACATCAGACAGAGATTAAATCAGAGGGGACAGTGGCAGATCTATGACACCAGGAAAAAACGTGGTTTTCAGGATGGCCAGTCCTCCAAGGGCATGGAAGGCCAACCCTGCAGCCATGAAGGGTTTTGAAGACCACCTGCCTGTGGAGCCAAAACCACACTGGTGTGAAAGACAAGCTCCTGCCTGCCCTTGGACCAGGGACCACCCACTTCTCCATAAAAACACCAGGGAACAGCTCCACCATGGAAGCAGAGGGACAGGATCCACCTGCCTCCCTCAGGATCAGGCCGTCCCAAAGGTGCTCAGCAGAATCAGCTCCAGCAGTCTGTAAAGTAACAGGGCAGGTATCTGAGGTGGGATGAGTCAAGGGGGTCAGGAATTATCTTTCACCCCAAACAGGGCAGTTCTGGGGCTGGACTCTCCCATCACTCCCAGCTCTACAGGATCCATGCAGCAATGATTACACCATGGCTGGGAACAGACATTTCCAAACAAGACTCCTATTTGCATTCGAAACATTTATTTTGGGAAATACATATTAAACACTATTATTTATACAAAAATGGACTAAATTTTCATAATGCTTATAACCCCCAAAAGGCCATTTTAATAGATCTCGATGAAGGGTTTTTTAATTGTATTATTTTCTTTTTTTTTCCTTCAAAAAAAAAAAAAAAAAAAGAGTCAGGTTACAAAGGAGAAAGCAGCGTGTCTTGCTTGGCCCAGCTTGAGATACCAACTAGAGGAAAAAAAAGTTTAAGATGGCATTTGCAGAAGTGCCTCACACAAGAGGTTTTTCTCCCCTTTCAGTCTTTTTTTAACACTTGAAATATATATATTTTTTTTTTCAGTTAATACTTTTTTTTTGTTGTTTTTGCTAAAATATAGCAAGTCAGCAAGTAGAGAGTCGCTGTTCTCCAACAGCTCCGTGGGGCTGTTNAACTAGAGGAAAAAAAAGTTTAAGATGGCATTTGCAGAAGTGCCTCACACAAGAGGTTTTTCTCCCCTTTCAGTCTTTTTTTAACACTTGAAATATATATATTTTTTTTTTCAGTTAATACTTTTTTTTGTTGTTGTTTTTGCTAAAATATAGCAAGTCAGCAAGTAGAGAGTCGCTGTTCTCCAACAGCTCCGTGGGGCTGTTGTGCAGGGGGGATATGAGTGAGGGGAGAAGGGATTCTCACAATGCACCCCCCTGCCCACACCCCTTTGGCTGCTGGGGGGACATGTGGGGAGCCCCTGAAAACCTGGGCATCCCCAGCAAGGGGAGAGCAACCTCCTCCCTCCTCCTGGTCACCTGAGCCAGGCTCTGTTCCCCATGGGCTCTGCAGGTACCTTCCAGTGCTAGAGGATGGGACACGCTGCCACTTCAGTGTGTGCCCCCAAAAATGGGTGATTTGCAGGAAGTTTTTTTCCCTTAGAGAGAACTGGGAGACTGGTGGACACCAGAAAGGCAAGAGGAGCTGGGGAGAGGGGCAAGACTGCAGAGCTTTGCTCCAGGATCCCCTGCTCCTGTGTCACAGTGCTACCTAATGCTTACAGGGTCCGATTTACTGGAGACACACAGACAGAGAAGGGTCTGGGGGCAGAGCACAGGGAGCAGCACCCACAAACACCCCCCAGCCCCCCCCACAGCTGCAGGGCTTGGTCAGCACATGCACAGACCCCCAGCACAAGGACCAGTCAAAACAGGAGCATCTTCCCCGGACACACAGGGGACCCAGGAGATGAAAAGGAATTAACAGATACCCAAGAGCCTCCTCTGATGTAGGGAAAAGCCCAAGAATCACAAGGGTCAGACAGGACAACCCTCTGTCTCCCACCACTGCTTTGCAGAGATAAAGTTCCAAGCACAGCCCCCTCAGGACAAACACACTCTGAGCCTTGAAAGGACAAAGACCCACCCAACTGAGTGACAAATAAATACACAAGTGTTCCCAGGACATCAGCCACAGCTCTGGCCCAAGGGAGAGGGAATGAGGGTCTTGATCACAGCCTTCTGCAGGCTGCAAAGACAACAAGGCAGACCCTCCCTTCTCTCTCCCACGCTATTGCAAGGTCACAGTCTGAAAAGGCACTTCTCCCAAAGCAGGTCACTCTGCCTGGCCGGGGGTCGGTGACAGGCAAGGTGACACCTAAACACTCCCAGTTTATTGCATGTAGACAGGGTACAGGGGAGGCTGGCAGGTCCCAGAGGGCTGCAGAGGGCTCGGAGGAGGCGGCAGGAGACAGGGATGGCACTGGCTTGCTCTCTTCATCCCACTGTGCCTTGCTTCCGGAGGCTACGTTCGCCTGGAGGAACCCTCGCCTTCAATGGACGGAGAGGAGCCCCTGCATGGAGGGGCTGTAAGGGCTCCCAGGGAACCCCAACCCTGCTGGCCCCACAGATCTGCTCCCCTGGGTTTGGCTGGGGGCAAGCAAGAACCCCGCCTCCACAGAGGGACGGTTCCCGGGCCAGGGACGCTGCTCTGGGGGCTGAGCACAAAACTCAGGGCACAAAGCTGGGGGGAGAGCGGCCACCCCGCTCCATGTCTGGTTATTTGGTCAGAGTTAACATGGCAGGGGGCTGGGGAGCAGGGCAAGAGGGACAGTGGCAGAGGATTGATATAAAAATAAAGGGGGAGGAGGGGAGAAATAGCGAGCGTGAGCGAGCGAGGTCCTGGCTGCGGTGAGGGACGGTTACATTTCGTTGGCCACCAGCTCTTTGTCGGCCACGCCGTTGGACAGAGAGCTCTGGCCCTCGTTCAGCCTCTTCACCCTGTAGGCTTCAAAGTGGATGTTGCTGGTAATATCCTTGATGTTCTGCATGTGTGTCCTGCAGGGAAGGGAGATGGAGCAATCACACCAGCCCAGCCTCTGTGCCGCAAGCCTCTGCACCCCGAACACCCCCAGTCCCCATGTCCCCTCCTGCCTTGCTGGTTAATGGTGCCTTTAGGGCACAGGAAGGAAGCAAAGGCAATAACTGGCAGCATTATTGCGCAGCAGGAGCTGAAGCCTTCACTTGTGCCTGGGGACACAGGACCTGTGGCTGCAGAACACCCACCCAGGGAGATCCCCACCCTGCCAGTGCTGACGTGAGGTTTTGTAGCCCCACACAACTCTGCCAGCAACAGATCACATGTGCAGAGTTTACTCTGCAGCCAGACTGGCCCAATGCTCCCTCTCTAGCAAGCCCAGGGGGCTCAGCCTCCCTCTCTCCCACAGCAGGGACACTTCTTTCAAGAGGGACCAGACTTCACCCAGACCCCACAACAAAACCCCAGTGAAGGGTGATGTCTTCGCACTGGGAGTGAGATCTGGCACTGGTGAGGGACCACTAAGGCCAAAAGCTGCTTGCAGGCGAGGGAGCCACACTGCCAGCAACCCTGGAGTGTGTCCTGACCCCTCCACTGCTCCTCTCCCCCTTGAACTCAGCCCCAAGGAGTGGGGCCACCCCTTGCAGAGGGGCTGCAGAGTGGCAGCGGGCCGGGAGGGAAGGCAGGGATGGAGGGGTGAATGGGTGGAGGGATGGAGCAGCAGAGCAAAGCAGCAGCTGCTTCAAGCTGTGCTGGGCTGTCCCCTTTCCCTGGATGCCACCTGGTGACCAAAGGCTCTGGGGACAGGGCACTGACCTGATGAGGAGGTCCCGCAGGTAGGCGAACTCACAGTGTGTTGTGTTCTCCACTGCAAGAGAGACAAAAAGCCATCAGTGAGCACCCATGGCCACCACCCAGGCCAAGCAGCACCTGGGGACTTCCCCAGTGTGTGGGGGGCTCAGATAGGCACTGACACCCCAGGGTACAAGTGCAGGACTCAGGAGTCCTCTTTGCTGCTGTAAAGCTGGCACCAGGTCCCTTCCCCAGCTCCGCCCTGGTGAGGTCTGACTGAGCACCCACAGCCCCTTCCCAGTGTCCCACCAACGAGGGAGCTCCCAGCAGCACCCCCAGCACAATGCTGGCACCCCAGAAGCCCAAACAAGACAGGGGAATGGCTGTGGTGAGCTTGGCAGTGAGCACCATGCGTGTGTCCACTGAAGTTTCATCTGTAGCTTGGCCATGAGCATCCTGCAGGATCCCAGGCACACTGGTGAGGGCTGCCAGGGCTGTGCAAGGACATGAACTCCTGCTGTCAAAGGCCTCTGCTGGCAGAAGGAGGAGTGCTTGCAATAGGGAAAAATCAAGGGGTGCTGCTCCACCACAGCTGCTATTTTACTCCTCATTTTACTCAATTTATAGGAAGAACTCCTTCCCAATTTTTTCTTTTATCCCAACAATCCTGTACACAGAACAGCAGAATCCTTTATGTTGGAGAAGACCTCGAAGATGATCGAGTCCAACCATTAAACATCATGCAGGAATGGCAAAACACAAACAACACAGCTGTGCAAAGGCTGCCTGTGGCCATGGCTGTGTTCTGGGGGGCTCTCCCTTGTGCTGAAGGCAGATGCCTTCACAAGTAGAAGCTGAGGGTTTAATGAATCCCCTTGAACTCAGAATGTTCAGGGACACAGCACGAGAGGGCAGCAGAGCTTCAAAATACACTGATTTTCCTGGCATCTTTGTTAAACCATCCCTCAACACAGGATTCCTATTAAAAAGACTCGTAAATGAGAGGAACCTGTGAAGTGAAGGGGAGGAAGATGAGAGGGGTGGCACTGGAGATGAGCCAGCTGGCTGCCAGAAACCATCAACAGGGAAATGTGTAGATCTGTTGGAGCCAGGAGCTTTCATCTAGCCTTTAAACCATGATTGTAAAATGGGGGAGAAAAAAGGGAGATGCCGATGGGAAATGGAAGAGGGAAGAGATCCCAAAAGGGCACCAACCAAAGGCATGGTGGAGGGTGCAGATGCCAGGGGAAGGTTCTAACAGGGGCTTGAGACACGGGGATGTCACTTGGTGTGCCCTCAAATCCTGCCATCAGGCAATTAGCTGAGCAAGACGCACAAGGCAGGCCATGAGACCCCCAGAAATGCCCCCTCCAGCATTCAGCAGCCCTCCAAGACACACAAAGGCCCAGGAACCCAGCACAGGAGTATTGGCCAAGGTGTTTCCAGTCCTCAAATATCAAATTATCTTTTTTTTGGAGGGGCAGGGAAGCACCACATCCACCTCAACTTCTACTGCTGGTTTTGGACTTTATTGTCTTCTGCCAGGGCAGGGAGGCGAGCTCAGGTGNCACATCCACCTCAACTTCTACTGCTGTAGAAGCAGTTTTTGGGTTTTGGACTTTATTGCCTTCTGCCAGGGCAGGGAGGTGAGCTCAGGTGGGGAGACAAGGATGAGGTACCTTCAATGGTGCCCCACTTGGTCTTCCTCCCAAGGATTCTTCTTCCATTCACCTGGTACTCCTGGTCACTGCCCACCACTGCAAATGGGATCATTTCCTGTGGAAAGAGAAAAACAAGGCTGTGATTTCTTCTGAGAACTGGTGAGGAAACCAAACCAGCGAGCAAAGTCCTACATCCTCCTGTTCCCAGGAGGGTTTCATGGGATGAGCTGGTTTGCCCCTGGTGTTCCTGAGCAGTGCTGCCTGCCAGGGCCCACAGGCAACCCAGGACTGGGTACCACCATCTCTTGCACACGTGCCCAGCCTAAAACCAGCCCAAACTCAGCCTAATCCAGTCCCTCATTTGCAGGCAACAGGTACAGCTGGAGAAAAGGTATCCCAAAGCTTCCCTGGGGATTGCCCCCAGCATCTGGCAACCTGTGGCCAACTCATTTCCTGATCCAAGTTGGTGTCTTTGAAATTCTGAGTCCCTAAAAGATGTTTTTCTTCCTCAAATTTGTCTAACCTGCTTTACTGTGCCAAAAATTTGCTTACTGATTCCTGCATCATGGAATTGCCAGCTGCAGGCAGCCTACAGGTGAAATTCCATCCCAGTGCTGGGAAGGCTGTTACCCTAGCCAGGGATGGGCAGGCAGCTCTGTTCCCTGAGCCTGGGGCAGGGGAAGGGGCCATGGACCCTCTGCTGAGGGCACCTGGCAGGGGTGGAGATGGGGAAGGAGTATGGACAGGACATCTTCCCCACCCTTTTTCAGCCTCTTTCCACCCCTGCTTTGAGCTCTGGCAGGATCCCTGCTGCTGGACAGACCCCATGGACAGGGCCAGCAGCTTTGGGAAGAAAACAGATGCCTTTTGGAAGGGAACCCCCAGGACATGCCCAGTCCCTGGGGCTGCAGGGTCTGTCCCAGCCACAGCCCCTGCACTGACCCGGAATTTCTCGTTCACCAGCCGATCTTCTGAGTCCTCATCAAACTCCTTCTGGGGGTACACGTCGATCCCGTTGGCCAGGAGATCAGCCATTATCTAGGAGGGAAGAGCAGAGGGACAGGTGAAGGACAGGCAGGCACAGGAGCTGCACTCCCACCACGGCAGCTGCTCCCAAAAGGGTGTTTGAGTGATGGCCACCAGTCACAGCAGCAGCATTCTCCCTCTCCTTCCTAAACTCGGCCCACCTGGGGGACACAGACCTGTGCTCACACCCCACACACCCATCAAGAGCTTGCCCTGGAACCTCTGCAAGAACCTGGTGCCAAGACACAGCTCAGGCAGAGAGTGAGATGAAGTTACATGAGCTGGATGTTGTTTAGGGATTGGAAAAGACAAACAAGACAACCCAAGCTGCCCAAGCAAAGGGGAACACAGCTGCCAGGCTTGTAACACAAAGGTAAAAAGCTGCTCTCTGGTGTTTGTTTACACTCCTTGGAAAAGGAACGTCATGTGGGGGGACAAGGACACAGCTTGGAAGGGCAAACTCTAAGGACTTTGCCTCTGTGCAAGGCCAAGAGATGCTGAAATCTGATTCTTGGGTGGAGGTTCAGCTCACAGGGAGCTTGAAGAATCAATCTTCTCCTACAATGCTGCAAACCCCAGCCCAGGCTGGCAGTGGCTCCTACCACTTCCTATGGCAACAACTCCACACCAGTCCTACAGTGCAGGCTGGCAAAGGAGTGGATCCAGCCCAGGGGATGCCCCCAGCTGGTCTCCCACCCCCCACTAAACCCCCACACTGACTTTAGGGGAACAACCCAACAAAGCCAACTCCAGGGAGCACATTCCACTCCCTCAGCACAGCACTGGCACCAACCTGTAGCCAGGCTGGTGCTTCACATCCCCTGCCCACCCCATCCAAACCCAAAACCTATCATCTCTCTGAACCAGCTACACCCCAGATGCAGACAGGGCTCTGCTTTTGGAAGCACACATGCCGGCACACTGGAATGAGTGGAAAAGGTCCCAGCCTGTGCCCAGCTGGCCTGATTTCCTGCCCTCTCATCTGCTGGGAGCAAACACACCATGTGGCTACGTGTTCTCCCTCCATCTGAAAGGATTTGGTAGGTCTGGTTATAATCAGGAAGCAATCAGAGATAGGGTGAGCTCGTCCTGTGCTGAGCCAGTGCAGAGCAGCAGAGCCAGGCACCCTCCCCATGGTCCTCCATGGTATCAGCAGCCAAGGGTGCCCAGATGACATTTGAGGTCCCAGACTGATTTTGTAGTGCCAGAGCCAGCCAGTCACTTGCAGACACAGGGATGTGAGCACTGGTAAACTCTGAATGGAGCCAACAGCCTGCAGGAGCCACCAGAGAGAGCAGATGTGGCACCAAGGACTCACCCCTCTGTGTCCCCTCACCAGCTCCTTGCAGAGCTCTGTGCAAACAGCCTGACAAGCAAGGGAGCTCAGCCTGGGTCACCCCTCAGCTCCATTCCTTGCCAGCCTCTAGTCAAGGAAATTGCTTGGAGAGTTTGGATCAGCCCCCAAAACCAGACTGGGTATTTCAGTGCCTGATCCCTCTAGTTAAGAACTGCGAAGGAGAGGCTCCCACACTGGTGTGGGAAGGAGCAGCTCACCTTCTCCTGCAAGGGGGCACGGAATTACCCCTGGCTAAGCTGTCTATAATCATAGGAGTGGCCCTTAAAACTACCATTTTGGCAAGACTCTCTTTCCCTTTACTTCTCCCAGGTCAGACTCATGGATCAAGGAGCTTGGTGGTTTTTACTTCTGCAGGGAATGCTGAGGCCATCACGCCTGCAGTCACATCCACCACCCACACAAACGGATGTGCAGTCCTTTACCAAACCCCCGAATGGGCCACCTCCACCTCTCAGAGCACAGCCCATGCCTTGCTGTGGATTCAGACAGCCTCTCCTCAGCTCCCAACCACGGGAATTTCATACCTTACTTCCCTTTTAAACCTTGTCCAGCTGAGCTCAGCAAACCCACACATTTTTGACTGGTTCTTTTATCAGTGCACAATGCTGCAGAGGGAGGCTTTTCCAGCCCCTACGTGCATCAACCTCCCAAAATAACAGAAACCAGCCTGAAAATAACAACAACAACAACAAAGGAGGCAGGAGAAGCAGGCCTGGAGCTCCAAACTTATCCTGCACTGACAAAGATCCAAGAGAAACACAAGGAAGTGCTTGGAGAGCAGGCCTACCCTGCGGCCACGCGGGATCGCTCCAAGCTGCAGCCGGAGGAATGCACTGGGCTCCCGGCCAGGCCCTGCCTGCACAGCCCTGCCAGGAGAGCCACGAGGGGGGCAGGGGCAGCAGGGGATGGGCTAGCACAGATGGGAGCCCGGGGAAGGGGCAGCAGCCCCTTACCCGTTGTTTGAAGTAGTCCCTCTCCTCCAGCGTTAGCGTGTCGGCTTTGGCGATCACCGGGACGATGTTGACCACTTTGCTCAGGCGCTTCATGAACTCGATGTCCAACGGCCGGAGCCTGGAAAACAGCAGGAAAAGGGGGATTTGAAAACAGCAGGAAAAAGGGGATTTGAAAACAGCAGGAAAAAGGGGATTTGCACTCCGAGATTGCTGCAATCCCCTGGCAGGGAGGGGCATTCAAAGAGCAGACAGAGAGGGAATCACTTCCTTTCAGATAGGACAAGTAAAGACATTTTCTTAAAAGCACAACAGCAGAGAGGGTTTGACAACACTTTAAACATTTCCCTTTCAAAGCTGCCGCTATCGCCTGTGAACCCTCACAAAGCCCCGTGAAGGGGCAGAGGGCTTTTATCTCTGCAGGGCCACAGAGGACTGCAGGAACTTGCCCAGAGCCACTGGTGTCCTTGGTGGAGCTGGGATGAGAGCGGGGCGATGCTGGCTGCAGGGCCAGCCCGCTGCCACGTACAAATCAAAACCTGCTCCAGCTCTATCCAAGCTGTCACCAACCATCCAGGGACAGCACAACATGGAAATGGCCACAGGTGACTCCTCCCTGTGCTGAGCACCAGTTGCTTGGGACGACATACTGAGAATATTTCTGCATACCCCATTTAATATCTGCTTCATAATTTGCTCCCAGAGTATTTGGAAGCACCTGTTACATTGATGGTACAAAAGCAATAAAAGGTAAATTAATATTTATGCAAAATATTTATGTTGTTCAAAGTGATAAAGGTACTTTATCCAGAAAACTTTATGCTGAAGATTCATCATATGCCTGCCCAGGATTTTTATTTAGGGAGCCTTAAAGTTCCCCATCAATGTCACACAACAATCTGTGATTCACATTGGTCTCTAGATTTCTTTCAAAGGGTCATACAAAAAGGTTGTAAGAAAGGGTTTACTTTAAGTAAACCCTAAAGTGTGTGGTTATGCACAAGCTGGGAGTGCCTCTCACATTCATCAGCTGGGATTAAAAAAAGCTCTGGACATTCTCCAGGAGCTCACAGAGGAAATGCTGCTTGTTCCAGAGGGCGAGAATGTCAGAAAATCTCTACAACAAAAGTCTCAGCAGAGGAAAGCTGCAGAGATTGCATAACCCCAGTGATCAGCGCCTCGGGAAATCCCTCCCTGCTGACAGCACGGACACAGCTCCACTTCCACACTGCCCCACATCCAAGGCCTGCAGACAGCGATGAAGGCACCTGGCCATCATCTCCCCCCTGCTCCTCAGTCCTCCCTGAGGGTGTTTTAACTGCTGGGGGTCCCAAACCAGGAGAAAACCCTCCTTGGGACACCTCCAGCTGCTGCAGGTCTCGCTTGGTGGCTCTGAAGGTGATGGGGACATGCAGCAAGCACAGTTGAGTAGGTGTTGCCTTGAAAGGAACCTGGAGGTCTCAGGGTTCAGGTTCACCTTTGGGCAGGAGCCTGTTTGAAATGAGCCCTCATTGAAGGGCCAAGAGAGCACCCACTGCCAATACACTCAAGCCAAACCCCACATTGGACTCCTCGTGCCCTATAAAGGGCTCAGAGACCCCTGCAGACCCAGGGACAGGAGTGCAGAGGGGAAGGGGACACCTCTGCCTGGCTCCAGTGCTGAGGGAGGGACATTCAGCCCCAGAGAGATCCACCCAGCTCCAGCTGACCTGGAAAGAGCAGCTCAAGGCTGCCCCAGAGCAGCCAGCACTGGTGGCCCAGCTGAACCCTCCCCATGTCATCCTCTCTCCCAGGGATGGAGCTGGACTGTGCCAGGTGGATCTTGTCCCCACACACCAACAACACACACAGCCCTGAGCACATCATTAGCACAGGGACAAACGAGGTCCTAACACAAACACAGGGTCACAGATCACCCTGGGCCCCAGGAAAGAGAGATTTTGGCTATTAAAGGGAAAAAAGAATAGAAAAAACCACAAGGAACCCCCCATGGACACATCTAAGCTGACTTGCTGCTGGCAAACATCGTTTGGAGCTCTGCATAATGTATTTCTCAGACCTCCAAGGAAGTAATGCAGTAATGCTCCTTTCCCAGCAGAATTCTTTCCCCTCCTCTCTCTTTGCTATTTTCCAAACAATTTTTCTCCTCTAAAAGCTTCTTCCCCACTGAGCCTGTGTTCCTGCCTCTTTCATCAGCTCTTCCTTTAAAGACCAGGATGCATACAGAGTGAATGCAGATGAATCCACAATCAGGCAGACATTAGAATTTCAGCTCAATCTACATGTTAAAAGCTCAGTTCCATCCCTCAGATCCCTCACGTATCCGGAGGATGCCGAGGATGCCACAGTAAACCAGGAGAGGAGGCAGAGCCAGAGCCTGCCCACACCCCTGCTGTGTCCAGCAGCATCCCCAGGCAGTGACCATGTCCATCTGCACCCAACACCTCTGACACAACTTTCTGCTCCCATGGCAAGTGCCTCATCCATGGAGGTCACCTCCCTGCACCACCCTGAGACCACCAAGGGACTCCCCAGCAGAGCAAACTGTATGGTTTAGGGTTTTCTGCAGGTTTCTAGATATTCTATCAACTCCTGCTAGGTAGGTAACTCCCCCAAAACCTTAATTATGTCAAAGAAAGTGAACCTTTTCACTAAGAACAATGCCTGCCTGTAGCTACATATCACATTCGTGTGAAGACACCATGGATTAAGGTGGTGACAAGTGCTATTTGCTCCAAGCACTTCACAGAAGAGAAGGGAAAGCTCAAGAAAAAAATTAATCTATTTTCCTCCCCTTCTCCAAATGGTCCCTGACATTATTAACTTACAACATACACATTTTGGGCTTTGCTGGGAGGGGTGGAGGAGCTTGAAGGGGAGTGGATAGGCTGGAGCAGGAGGTGCAGCATGGGCTCAAACCATTCCAGCTGGTGCTGGTTGCTCCCTCATCCCCTCCTGCCATGGGCTTGGGGGAGGCTGTGCAGCTGGGCATGCCTTGCCAGGGCTGGGCACACATTGTGGTGCCCAGGACACAGATTATTTGTACCACTGTGCACAGACAGGATCTAAGCACAGGCTTGTTCCTGCTGGTTCCCCTGAAATGCTGTTACAGGAATCAAAATCCACAGTGAGCTGTGAAATTATTTCCTTTTGGTTGTGCCCCAGACCAAACTACCGGCAGGAATTTGAGCTGTGTGTTAAGCAAACACCAGTGTGGACCCAGCAGCTGCCCAGCCCCATCACCTGCTCCAGGGAGCTGCTGGGCACCTGAGAGGGCAGCCAGAGGGGAAAGAGGGAGTGGGTGGCAGTTCCTGAGCCACCAGCCCTGGCAGAGGCAGGAGAGGTGCTGATGAGGCCAGGCAGAGTTCCAGAGCCATTCCTGAGCTGAACAGAGCTTTGCAGGGGTCAGAGCAGGGATATTTATTGGGTGGCAGGGCCCGGCTTGTGCAGCTGCAGCTGGAAGCCCCTGCCAGCACCATCCTCAGCCTTCACAGGCACGCTTACATGGGAGTGGTACAGGCTGTGTGTAACTGGATGGGCTGCAAAGCCTGTCCTGAACTCCCTTGTGAACTCCCTCATGCAGCAGAAACTTCTCTGCTGATTAACCCTGGAGCTGCCTGGATGGGAGGGCCAGACTGAAACAGAGCCAAGCAATCCTCTGCTCTGGCCTCCATATCCCTGCACCAATTTTACTTTTTTTTTTTTTTTTTTTTTTTTTTTAATCCCTCACTCCTTTTTATCTAGGAAAAAGCAAGCTCTCACCCAGTGCCCTGGCAGGATTAACTCAGCTGCCTACAGCATGCACAGGGAGTCCTGTGCCATGCCCCCCCACATTACCAACAGCAGCTCCCCAGGCAACATAAACACCCCGTGCAGGCACATCCCAGGAGGGCAGCACCAAGCACCTGGGATGGAGAGTGCAGCATGTGGATGGTGCCACGGGGGCATGCTGTGGTTCTCTGGAGCTGGGTGACAGTGTCCCCATTGAAGGTCCCTACAGCTCTAGCAGACACTGCCATCCTCCCAGTCACCCCTGGAGAAGACAGAGGCATCACAGCAAGGACCTCCATGTCCTTCCCATACCCTGCTGCAAGGGGCCACGGACCTGCTGCCTCAGCCAGGGCACAAACCTGCACCCAGCTGTGTGTGAAACCCCCAGGACAAGGCTCCCCCACAGGATCCTCTGCCACAGCATTGCCACAGTAGCTCCTCCCTGCAGGAGAGGTGCCCATGTCACCCTTCGTGTCTATGGACACTGCTGGGGAAAGCCTGTCCACGATGACGAAAAGCATAATTTGGACTTCACAAGAGAGCAGAAAGGGACCCCAAAGCCTGCTCGAGCTCTCAGAGAAGCAAAATTTCCCATCAACCTCCCCCTCCCAGTGGGGTTTGCCCCTCAGGTGGCAGGAGGGGACGGGTGAGCCGGTGACAGCGGGGACAGCCCCAGCCAGGCTCTCAGCCTGAGGGGAAAGAGGATCAGCACAGGGCTCAGCAACAATGGCCCCCAACTGCCGGGCTCGCTCGGATATTGGAAACACATGTTCACTGGAGAGAAGGAAAAAAAGCAGCTGAAAATCCACACAATTGCTGTTGGCCGGCGGGTGAGAGAAACCAGAGCGCGGCTGGAGAGGCTCCGCCGGGGGACACGGCAACGGGGCTCCTCATCCCTGCTGCACTGCCAGGCACCCAACACACCCAGCCCTCTGAGCATCAGATGGGTTCTTAAGAGTTAAACAGACACAGGGGTGAGGGAAAGCTGGAGGTTTCCATTAACTTGCAGTTAATGCTGCAAATCAGACCTGCTGAGGCAGGGGCTGCAGATCCGGGCTGAGATTAGTGGGACCAACATGTTAGACTGGCCTAAAAATGTCATTTCCCTTTGAAACCTTCTCTGTTTTATTGTATTCAACCATAAGTGTTTCGTCAGCCCCTCTGCTCCTGATCAGTTACACAAGAGGGACATTACTGGCCCATGCAGTCATTTTATTCCAGTGAAGGATGCATTTTTGGTCTACCCACTGACAGAAGCAAAACAAAGTATTTTCTATTAGAATAAATCTCCACATGGGGAAGTGGAAAAGGCTGACATTAATGCAGTGCTGTAGGCTTAATTTTACTTTTGGAAACAGACTGAAAAACATCCCCAATGCAGACAGAGCCAGAAATGGAAGGAATTGACACAAATCAAAAGGAAACTTAGGTCTCGTTTTCTGTTGTGATACTCTAAGTCACATTTTTCAAGACATTTTAAGCGTCCCAGATTTTCAGGGTGGGCTGTGTGCCTAGGAGGGGAAAAAAAAAAACAGAAAAGGAAGAAAAAAATAGAGCGAGATCTGGGCCTTTTGATGTTGTCATTTGAGAAGTGCCAGAGCCAGAAGAACTCTGGGCTGAATAAACAGCATCCCACTTGCAGACTAGTCAAACAACCTACAAAATACCCTTATGGGGTGAAGGTGTTTGCTGCCTTGGAAGCACAAGGAAAACTGGCTTCTCCCCTTACAGTGTCAGGGGCAAAGAAAAAAAAAATTGATATTCTGCTTGCAAAAGTAGCCTCTCTATCCAATTTGAGACCTTTGTCCATTCTTGGTCAAGCAAGCCAGGTGACCACAGCAAAGGCAGCAGTTCCCTGGAGCTTAGAGAGGAATTCATGGCCCTTCAGAAGAGGAAACACCACATTTCTCTGGGGTACAGCAGCTCTGCTGTGTTATTGCAAGGCCTCCAGATGATACAGTCCTAATGACGGCTTCAACCTGTCCTCAAGCTCCTCAAGCCCCAAAAACCATGGGAGGATCCCAGGCAGAAGTGCTCCAAGGGCTGAGCTGATGGGACATGGAGAGGGAAGGCTGAGGGGAGCAGGGACAGTGGGGTACGTACGAGTGGCCCGTGGCTGGGATGAAATAAATACAGCAGTGCACCCGCGTGTCAGGGATCTGCTTCTTCCTGTTAATGTTGATCTCCTCCTGCAGGTACTTCTCGTACTGGTCGTTGATGAACTTCATGATGGGCTGCCAGCTGCAGAAAGAGGGGAACACAGGATGCTGTGAGGGACCTGGACCACCCTGACCTTCTGCGTGAAGCAGAGCCTGCAGAGCCCAGGATGCTCAGCATCTCCTAAATCACAAACCTCAGGTGTTCACTGCTTAGCAACTCCATGCACTGCTGCAGGAGAGGATTTACTGGCTGCTTTAGACAAGCAAGTGCCTAAAAAGTGCTCCCTTGTCTCCTCCTGGACCTGGCTGTGGAGCAGCACAGCGCTGGGACCATGCCCTGGCTCCTTGCAGGGTGTCACAGCACAGGAGCATCATAGGAGCAGAATCAAAGCCCACAAGCCCAGCCCAGCTGGTGGCGGGGAAAAGGTCCCTGCCATGGGCCAGCCCTGCCCATCCCAGAGCCAGACACTCTGCCAGGGATCCCAGGCAGAGTTCAGCCTCCAGAGCCACATGAGCAGGGTCTGGGGACTGGCCCTGCTGGCACACAGCTGCTCCCAGCCACAAACAAAGGTTGTCTCATGCCTGGAACAGCAGGATGTTTGTGGCTCTCACGGGGAGCATGGCACTGCTCTGCCACCACAACAACCCCCTTCCTGCTGCCCACAGAGCAGGGGGGCACAGCGCCAGGCTCCAGCCCTGGGCAGAGGGTCAGGGTGTGTTGGGGCTGTCCTGCCCTCCCCCTACACCCAGGGCAGAGGGGCAGCTCACCAGTTCTCGTTGTTGATGTGGTCCCCAAAGCCCGGCGTGTCAATGACTGTCAGCTTCATGCGAACCCCCTTCTCTTCAATCTCTGAAAGAGAGGAAAGGTGATGTGAGAGGCGAGTGGTGATGGGTGCTCTGGCCAAGCCCACCCTCCCAAAATCAGCTGCAGGGCTGGAGCTTGCTCCCAGGGGAGAAATGAACCTTCACAGCTCCTCAGAGGCACAATTTAGCCTTCCAAAGGGACCAAGCCCAATATCCACTCTGAAATCCCACCCCCATGGCCACCTCACTGGTCCCTTCCAACACAATTAACTCAATGCTGATGAATAAATAAAAATCAGATGTTTTCTCAGCCCTGCAAGCATCTCTGAATGGTAAAAGCCCATTAAGAGAGATGAGAGTGGAGGTTTGTGGAGGTCCAAAAGTCTGTGAGTCCGCAGAGACACAAGGCAGAGCAGGACCTGAAGCCAAAGCAGCAGGTGGGACCTGCAGAGCCTCACCATGAGTGATGGATTTGATTTCAATGGTCTTGGGGATCCTCTCCTCAGCAGTTGGCTGTACAGATTTCCGGCTGATCTTGGATTTGAAGAGAGTGTTGATTAACGTGGATTTCCCCAAGCCACTCTGACCTGGAAGAGAGCAGGATAACCCAGAGTCAGCACTCCCTGTTCTGTCAGGGGCCAGGGGATGGGGCTGCTGACAGACTCAGCCTGCACCGGATCTGCCAGAGGGATGGAGGGAGGGAGGGACGAGGAGCAGCTGCTCCCCTGCAGCTCCCCTGAGCCACGGAGCTCCAGTCAGTCCAGCCCAGCCAGGAGGATGCTGCAGGTAGCAAAGCCCCTCTCTGGCTCCAAAGCAGCAAATCAAGAGCTGGTTCCCTGTGTCCAGGCAAAATTCCAGCAACCCCGAGGACAGGCAGACAGTGCTGGGGATGTTTGAAGGGCTGTGGTGATGCTCAGCAGGGCACAGGGACCAGGAACCCCCAGGAAAGAGCATCCCAACTGTGCCTTCACTCTCCTGCAGTCTGCTCTGTCCAGTTCCACAGGCAAGGCTTTGCAGCAGCTTGGCAAGCCTTTATCTGGACAGGACTAACAGCAGCAGCAACAATCCTACAAACCTCAGCCCTGCTGCATCTGCTGCTGCTTCCCTGACAGACTTGCTGCTGCAGTCGACCCAGTTGGCTGCACAGACACAGGTCCACGCCAGGAGCTTCTCTGAATCCCACAAACAACAGCCCAAGAAGCACATGAGATTACACAACTTTAGAAAAACAGCTTTTAGAAAAGCATTTTCATACTTTATATCCCAGAGCTGATGCTGATCTGTGTGGAAAGGACACCAGCAGCTCCTGACTCTCCAGGAACAGCTGTCCCATGAGCTTGGAAAACAACTTTTCCAGAACAAAGAGAACAGAATTAACTCCTCAAAAGCCAGGGAGCAGAAAAAAATTAACTCATCAAAACCCAAGGTCCCCTGCAAACACTGCAGAGATTCTGCACACACCATGGGGACCCAATGGCCCCGTTCTGCCAAGACATGTTACAGCCAACTATCATGGCATTGCCACCAGCATGTCCCACAGAGTGTCCCTAAGCAGAGTCAGCAAGGGTTTCACCCACATCCTTCAGGGTCCTGGCCCATCCAGGCTGCCAAAGCCAAAGGTAGGGCCAACCAGCATCACCTCTTGGCATCACCCCACTCCCTGATCAAACAAGAATTTTAGAGCTGAGTTTGCAACACCACCACCAGCAGCAATCCAGCACAGGAAAACTCTCCTTGACAGTCACTGTCATTGCTGGGCAGTAAGAAACATATGGACCAGGCTGGGGGGAAGTGCTCCCAGTCCCCTGCTGCCTAAAAACACAGGGCTGAGCACTAACAGGCCTGGAGCTGGGCATGCAGGGCCCAGAAAAAAAACAGAGCTCTCACTGCACTACTGCTCACTGTTAAATGGAGCACCTGGGGAGAGGGGAAGGCTGTGTGACACACTGGGGACAGGTGAAATCAGAGTGACACACTGCCAGAGGTCCAGGCAGTGAGACTCTGCATTCATGTCAGTCCAAGCTGCTGCAGCTGCACTACCTGAAAAGGCCCAGAGGTGAGAGCCACCAGCAGCCAGGATGTGATGATCCCTTGGCACCACAGCCACAGGCTGACCTCGCCAAGCCACAGTGGGGTGCAGCTGGGGACACTAAGGCTGTGACACAGGCAGCTGAGCACAGGGCAGAATCCCCTTCCAACAGCCTTGGTTTGCAGTCCACTGCCTTTCCCACAGCTGAAATCCAGTGGGAAAATCACAGCTGAGCCTGGCCACCTCTGCTCTCCTTCCAGCTGCTTTGCACAGAAAGCTGAATGCAAAAGATGTGCTTTGGAGTGGGGATTTTTAAAAGTTTAGACATTTCTCTTCATCTCTGCAACTTTAGAGGACAAGGGACTAAGCTAACCATAGCCTGCAGCCCCCTCCCAGCTCTGGTTGGGATTGTGAAACCATTTTGAATGGGGACCTTGCTACAGTGGGGAAAGGATTTTCACAAAGCCCCATCACAAGGACACGGTAAGGAGTGACCCCCACATGGCAGCAATGCTCAGTTCCCAGCTCCCCTGCAGGACAAGTCACCTCCCTGCTGTGAGACAGAGATTGGAACAATTCCAACTCAGGGACTCGAAGCTTGGGCTGGATGGGTGTAATGGAGCTAAACCCATCCCTAGGGAGGCACAGCAGGATGAGGGCTGGCTGCTGCCCCTTCCCCGAGGTGCTGCTCCTCCTGCATCTTCTGGGAGGGCCAGAGCTCAACTTGTTTATGCTGCCCCGAATTCCCAGCCTGTAAACAGCCAGCCCAGCTCCTGCCAAGGGCAGAACAATGTTTTCCAGGCGCGCCGCAGCACGGGCCTCCCTACCACACACAGTGCTGCCAAGGCAGAGCTGCTCCTGAACATCCCTCCCCATCTGCAACACACTGCTGAGATAGCACAGCCTGCTCCTAAAGGGATGGGAGCCTTCTCCTGGAGGGATGGGAGCCTGCTCCTGCAGGGAAATGGGAGCTCAGCACAGGTAATCTCTCTTTCAGGCTCCCAGAACCAGTGCAGTGATTCCTCTGTTTGCAGCAAAGAACTGGATTTGTTAAAACACCTCCCAAGAACTGGTTCTGTTTTCTTGGAAGCTTTTTCCATGGCCTCAGGTTAAATGTAGTGTTCTTTTAACACTACAGGGTTAAAAGAACCCTGGGGGTTCTGTGCCTTTTAACACAGTCTAAAATTCTCAGCATCTAAGGTTCTAACAGTTCTGCACTGACCAGCCTTGCTGTGATCACCCAGCCCAGGGAACCTTCCCCATAGAGGGAATGGAAGTATCAGAATGGGAAAGGCTGAGCATCCACAGAGCTTGCTGGAAAGCTACAGCACACTGAAATCTTTAACAGAATTAGCAAAAATTCTGGATCAGACCCTTCCACAACCCCAGGCAGACCTCCAGCATACCCTGTGGGATATCCCACAGGCATCACACATGTAGCCTTACACAGCTCCTCCCAAGGAGGATAAGGGACGGTGAGGCCCCATCACCACACCACTGGTGACTGCCTGGGATTGACTGTCCTCATCCCCCTGCAGCTCCCCTGGCAGACACAGGCAGGGAGAGCTGCTACCTGACCAACCCAGCCCCAAGGAGCACAGCCCAGCTCACACAAGGGGCTCCACAGCACCAGGTCAGACATTAATAGCTGGAAAAGAGAAGAAAAGCTTCATTTCTTTTCCCTTTTCCCTCTTGTCTGGTGTCCCACAGTGCCTGCCCAGCTCTCCAGCATTTTGCAGGTCAGTGGCTGTGCCATCCCTACCTTTGGGGGCCTGGGGGCCGCAGGAGCACAGATCCCACAGCTGAAGCTGCAGCCAGAGCAGCAGTGATGCAGCCAGTGGTCATTAGCCCAGGAGAACTAACTAGCAGGAGCTTGTGGGCAGCAGAATTTGGGCACACAACCCTCCAGCCCTCCCTCCTTGCATGTGGACACTCCCTGGGACACTCTCATCCCTGCTGTGCCACCCTGCAGGTCCCCAAAGGAGCCAAAGGACAGAGCTATGCCAACCCCTCCTGCTGGTCTTCATTTCCATCAGTAAATTACTGCTTTTGTCATTTCTTCCCTGGTACTTGTAGCAGGGCTGCCTGAATAAAAAAAAAAAAACCCTCACAAACAGGAATTTTACCCAGATTGCTGGAGATACCAGCAGAGACAAGAGTTCTGGAATACCAGCAGCAGTGCAGCCCCTTGAGCCCTTAAACATGCCTTCTGACTGCTCAAACCAGGGCAGGACTTCCAGGAGAGCTGTGAAGGGAGCTCTTGTGAGCCCTGACACTCCTCAAGGTGCTTTCCTCTGGGATGTGCCTATGGACAATGCACCCCAGGATGCAGGAGGAGGACCACATCACATGGACAGCTTTAACTCCAGCTGACCCCAGGCCAGCTCCTTGGGAGCAGGGTTTGCTGACTGCCAAGGGGAGAGCCCCCAGCGCTGCTCCCGAGGAGGCTCCAAAGGGGACAAACATTGTGTGGTGGCACAATGACAACACCCAGATGAGCTGCGGGCAGCTGGCACGGGGGGAACAACTCACCCACAACCATGATGTTGAACTCGAAGCCCTGTTTCATGGCTTTCCTCCTCAGCTGCTCCAGGATGGCATCGATGCCCACGTAGCCGAAGTCTGCAGCCGGCTTGTCCGGCCGCGCCGGCGCCGCCTGCTTGGGGCCGGCATCCCTCGGAGCGTCCGTCATGCCGGGAGCGTGGCTGGGAACGGCCTCTGGACCTGGGGGGAAACACAGCCTGCTCAGAGGTGCTGCTCCTGGTGCCTCAGGTTTTGGCTTTTATATTTTTCAGGTTCTGTGCTGCTTTAGTTTGTAATGCTGAGCTTCATATCAGGGGATGGTGAGCTCTCTGCACAGAGTAGGGAGACAAAACAATTCCTTCTCTAGCTGGGGACCAAGGACAAATGATCCAAATCTCAGGCGCAAGAGCACAAACAACGTGGACTGAAGAGAGAAAAGCAAGAAGGATGAGACTTGATAACCTAAAGCTGTAATTGGATGATGAACTCCAATATGCAAGTGGACCAAAACTTAATAAAAGTGAGAGACCCTGTGACTGGTTGTCCATTCTGTGACCATTTTGGTTCATCTTGGGTGCAGCCCTGGCTGGGCTCTTGTGCTGCCCAAGGTGGATCCATGGAGGCCTTTTAATAAATCCCTGCTTTATTTTTTAACTCTGTCTAGTCTCTGTTCTAGGTCAGCCTTCACAAGACATTATTCCTGGCAAGGAATCACAGGAGCTGCCTGCTGCATCCAAAGCAGGAGTAAAGCACATGCAAGAGACCCATGGTACCAGCAGGCTGGGAGGGAGGAGAAGTGTGGGATCTTCCTCCACAATAATTACATTAAATTTGGGATTTTCTTTCTCTATTTACTGTTTTCACTTGATCCCTGCCCACTCCACCAAACTTGGCACAGCAAAGGGATGCTGCTGTGGGGGTGTGAGCACACCAGGTCCCACAGCAGCTGATCTGCTGCCACAGAGCAGGACCCAGCACCCAGAAAGTCCTCAGCCCATGTCTGGGAGTGACAAAGGCTTTTACCCCACAGTCCCATGCCCGGGCACTGCTGTTAAAGGCTGGCAGAGCCACATATCCCACTCCTCCACACCACTGGAATTACAGCACTGTGCACACTGCTGGTGTGAAGAACTCAGCCACGTTCAGGGGGGGAGCTGGATGGCTTTGCAGAGACAGGGAGTCCTTGGCATGCACTGCCACATGCCCTCCTCGAGCTCCAGCTGATGCAGATCAGAGGCTGCTGGCCCTGGCTTGTGGAAAACCCAACACATTTGCATCAAGACGGGTTGTGCCAGACAACACCCACGCAGCCACTGAGCTTCTGTGGTCTCGCTCTCATTCTGTCGATATCTGCTCAGAAACCCAAACCCTTCAGCTTCCCTCTGTGTCCCCTGCAAGATGCTCCAGCCTAACAAAGTTCTTCAGGAGAAGCAAAATTAAAACTACTGCCTCAGCCAATAGCTTTTTAAGAAAAAACAGGGAATTAGCTATTCCTTGGCAGGAGCAGTGGCTGCCGGGAAGGACAAAGTGCCCCAAGTGCCCCGGGGTGACATGGCCTTGTCCCCTGCCAGCCCCAGCTGCTCTACATCACCCACAGTGGATACAGCAAATATCCCAAAGGCAAAGTGAGCACAAGATCAGCCCAGTCCCCTGCGAGCTCCTGGAGGCATCAGCCACGTGCAGCATGATCCTCTGATGCAGGCACAGAGAGGGAGGTTTTAGGAAAACACACTTCTAAGAGCCCTCCCCACCCCAGGCTGCTGCTGCTCAGTGCCTGGGTCCCTGCAGCCACCAGCCTAAGTGAGCATTTTGTTGTTGCTCAGTGTTTTGCAATGGTTATTTATTATTCTTTAATCATTTATTATTATTAATAAAAACATTATTATTTGCAAAGTCCTCACCCCTCCAGACAGCAACACAGCTCTCAGCTCATCTCACCCCACTTATTCCCGGCCATTGATGATGTGCTGCCTGCTTTTCTCTCCCTCCCTCTCTCTGTAGGAGTGTGGCTGGGCCAAAGGGGCTCCTCCAAACACAAGCCCAACATCCCTTTCCCTCTGGCAGTCTCAGACTGGACCCTGCTGGGGTCTGTGAGGTGGAACCACACTCCTCCTGCAGGAACAGCACACTTCCACATGCTTGATATTGGCCAAGCAGAAAAAAAAAANAAAAAAAAAGAAAGAAAAAACAAACCTAGAACTAATCCCAAAGACTCTTGGGTCACTTTGAACACTTTTTTCCAACTCTCAGTCCCAGGCTGTGCAGCTGAGCATTACTCACAGAGCTGCTTGAGAGCAAACATGCAGTCCCCGAGAGACATGGGAGCATCCCACTCCTCCTGGGAATGATGCACAGCTGGAACTGTACTGCCACTGGGAGCAGGAACCCTGCACATCTGGAACTGGCCTGCCATGGAAGCAGGAACCCTGCACAGCTGGAACTGCACTGCCAGGGAACAGGAACCCTGCACAGCTGGAACTGCACTGCCAGGGAACAGGAACCCTGCACAGCTGGAACTGCACTGCCACACTGCCCCTCACAAAGTCAACCAGCCCAGTGTGCCCGAGGCCTCACCACAAATCCCAAATTAGCCCCATTCCAAAATGGCAAGGCCAAAAGTAGCAAAAAAAAAAATCCCTGCATAACATTAAAAATAACCCCAACAAAATGACAAATCATGTGGAAAATATGCTGCCACCAGCAGCAACGCTGGGTTATGCAATGGGTTTAACTCCTCCAGGCACCACTTGTGTGCACAGGACAGCCCCAAGGATGGGACACCAAACTGGGACACTGGGGCAGGTAAGGTGCAGAGAATTAAGAAATTAAACAGAGCAGAAAGCCACCCTCCACTTAATAAAGGCCAGGAGCATCTCCAGCACCTCAAGGAGCAGTTGGCAGCATGCAGAGGGGCTGACCTGTCCCTGGGCAGGGGGATGTGCAGGTAAACTGTCCCTAGCTCAGGGAGCAGACACTCCTCACCAAACTGCCCTCAGGGGGAGGAGAAGGGCTCAGGGCTCACCAAGCTCCAGCCGGACCAAAGCCACAGGAAGAGCAGGACCCCTCTCAGGGCAGCTCATGTGCTTCAGCTGGTCTGTGGGGAACTGTGATTTAAAGCACGTGGGTCCTGACTGGGGAGAAGTACAATAAAATCAGTATATTGCAGCTAGGAGTGTCTGCAGGACAGCAGGGATGTAAAGCCACCAATGCCCCAGCAGCATCAGCAAACTCCCAAGGGAAATGCCACAACTAAAATGTGCAATTTTTTTTTTTTTCAGCCTCCCAGCACTGAGATGGTCTTTACTTAGCAAAAGCTCCAGTGTCACACTCGGCTCCAAGGGATTTGTGCCAGCAGAAGGAGGGTGCAGCCAAAGCCCAGGACCACTCAGTGGCACACAGGGATGCTGTGCTGGGTGGCAGAGAGCACTCACAGGAGTCACTTATCTAACAAATAAAGATCTTAGAAATAAATTGCAGCAGAGTAGTGGATGCCTGGGATACATCATGGGCACATCCTGGATTTGTCTGACCTGCTGTGCTCTGAGAGGATGATGTCAAACCTGTGGTGCTTGTCAGAGCCAGTGTCACCAAGCTGACCCTTCTGGAGCAGTGCAAGGAGGGGTGGGTTAATAAACACCATTACTATCTGAAATCCCTGACTGCCAACAAGTCCCTGGCAAGAGCAGGACCAGACCTCACATGATTCCCCATTGTCACCTTAACCCAACTGTTGTCCCTCACACAAGGGCAGAGAGCTCAGAGCCTGCAGCTCTTTCCCACTAAAGTGTTCCTGGATAAACATCAAGCACATGGAAACAAGTGCTTGTGCCATATTTAGACCTTCCCTGCCAGGGAAAGCCTGTCCACGTGGGCACAGGGGATGTGGAGATGGCCAGGGCAGCACTGCACCAAGCAGGGACAGAGCCAGAGCTCCGGCTCGGGCACGGCTGACTCAGGACAGCTGCTCCAAAGTTGATTTTGCCAAAGGCTCGGGGCTGTTGCTCTGTAATTGATGCATGTCAGACACGAGCCAAAGACAACATCTGTGAAGCAGCAGATGAAAGCCACCCCGTGGGGAGGGAAGCCCCTGGGAGCCCCCCAGGGACCCTCCTGCTCCTTCAGCCAGCTGGATGCCGTGTGCTGTGGGATGGGCTTGGCCAGGGGTTGCTGGAGCTGCTGTGCTGGTGCCACGAGGCTGCCACAGCCCGGGACACTGCGGGCAGGGCATGTGAGGACAGCCATGGGCTCTCCCAGAACCCTGAAGCCAGGGGCTGTAATCCTCCCTGAGGATCTGGGACAGGGATATGCAGGAGACTGGGGTTGCACTGCAGACACACAAGGGTTAAAGCACCCTCGCAGAGGATGAACTGGGAATGCCTCACTCACCCCAGCTCCTGGCTAAACCCAGCAGCTCCATGCTCTGCTGGTGATCTGGGAGAGCAGAGCTGGTCCTGGAGCAGGGCTGGTCACAGACCTGGTGCTCAGTGGCTGCACAGAGGAACCAGACAGAGGCCAGGAGGCTGCACCTCTGCCACGGCCACCTGTCAACAGATCTAAACCACTGCACACTCTACAGATGCACACACAATCAATGGCAAAATGGCAATGTTTGGGGAGTAAATCCAAGAAACACCCTTTGGATGCTGGGAACACCAAGCACTGGCCACCTTTCAATGATGCTGCAACCAGTTCTGCAGAGCTACAAGCACCCAGAAGAGCAGGACATTGTGGATAACTTCCCTTCCACACAACAGATGCTGGAAATACCATGGGCTTCCAGATTTGTGGGATGGGTTCATGCAAACACAGAGAGCAGGTTCAGAGCAGTGAATCGTGGTGTATCAGGGTGTGAAAGCACAGCCTACCCAGCTGAGTATCCACGGGTATTTTCACAGGAGAAGTGTGAACCACCTTGACCTTTCAAATTGTGGGAGTAGCTCTCTTGGAGAATTGTGCCAGTAAGGTGTCACAGAGACACCTGTAGCTCCAAAGAGAGAATCTCCAGCTCCTGGTTAAGAACAGCTGGCTGTGGGGACTGCGGCACGTGCAGCCTCCAGGGCCTCTCCCCTTGGCACACTGAGCCAGTGACCACAGGCTGTGGAAACGGATCCAACCTGCGGAGGAGGTGGCAGAGACACAGCTCTCCCTTCCGAGGGGACGGGAGGAGTCTCAGCAAAGCCAGGACTGGATGTAATCCCAGCATGGCCCAGGCATTGCTGGATTTTTCAGCTGCCATGGGATCGCCTGGTACTGAGGGCAGCAGGTCCCTCCTGGATGTGTGGGGACCACAGAATGTGAAGCACAGCTCACTCCAAAGCTGAGGTGGCTCAGCCTGGCACAATGAGCCAGCGCCACAGACCCTGCAGCACCAAACTGCACCTAAGGGATGCTCCTATTATTCAGCTGCAATCACCAGCACCTGGCTGGCATTGCCAGACCTAAGCTGAGTCTGTCCCTTGCATCCCTGAGCATTGGGCTACAGTTTCAGGCTGGCCACCAGCCCAGGCTCACCTACCAACCAGTTATGTTTCCTTCTCAGCTTGCAATTACACCTGGGTGCCAACAAACATGACCCAGAAGCAGCAGAGTGTGCTTAACTCCTCTTCATTAGACCAAACCCACCCAAGAGCTGTCAGAGAGGTGGCCAGGTGCCTCCTGAGCACGCAGGATGCTCCACGCTTGAAGCCTTTTACTCACGAGGGGAATAAACCTGTTTTCAGAGTTTAAAAAAGGAGGCAATAATTCCTGTTGTGGTGTGAGTTCTTCCACAGGCGGCCAGTCCAGGCCACAGCCCTGAGCCACAAGTCACAGGCACACATCACATGCGGGTTGAGCTGTGCCCGCCAGCCACGTGCGCTTCCGTCCTCACTCACTGTGAGCTTCCCCTCCGGCTCCGGAAGCCCAGCAGTCCCCTGCCCTCTGCAGCTCAACCCTCCTGGCTCTTTTATTTACAAGAGATGGATGATTCAGGGCTCCCATCACTGCTTTCCTTCCCATCTTAGACCCTCCGGCTGCTGCAGGCTCTGGTCACCAGCGTTTCTGGGCTGGGATGAATGGAGCCCACTCCAGAGGTCAACCTGTGGTGCCAGCTCCACAACCTCGAACACAACCTGCTGCCCGTGGCTCCTGGATGTGGTGTGAGGCTGACCACCACCTTGCCCCAGTTGGACACATGTAGCCCTGGCAGCACAATCCACAGTCTGACATTCTCATTCCTCCAACCACGTGAGACAGCAGCTCTAAACCACTTAAAAAAACCTGTAAAGAGTAGTAAGGCTGTTTTCCTCCATATTTATAAAGGAGATTACCATGAACAACCCCAAGTCTCGGCTTGGGCATGCAGAGATCTCTGGCCATGTGGCCCCACTGATCACCCTCTGTAAGGAGCTTCTTCCTCTGGAGCTGGATGGAGCAAGGCTGACCCCAGAGCAGCCCCCCCTCACTGGGAACACCCCATTGAGAGGAACCTTCCTGCACACAGATCTCAGCAGGTCTGCCCCATCAACAGGCCCCATGTAACCCACACCAGTGGCCAGCACAGCCCTTGCTTCTCACAGACAGGTTCAGGGTGCCTGTGCCAACGAGGGTCCAAAGATACCTACAAAACTGATTCCATGGGGGCTCTGAGGATGGGATCCACTCCCACCCCTGTCCACCCAGCCTGGACAATGGTACTCAGCCCAGGAGGGACATGGGGACTCTCCCCAGCCCCCAGCCAAGGGACAGCATCCTTCGCTCCTATCACCACTGCTCTGCAGAGCTCTGCACTGTGTAAACAAAGAGCCAGGCAGCGATCCCCAAACTCAGCTTGTCCAGACAACACCGCAGAAGGAAAGAGTTGGGCCAAGCCCCAGGAATGGGCACCGGGCACGGCTGAGTGTGCCCAGAGCTCCCGAGCTGCACTCCAGGACTGATGCCCCCGTCCCACGAGGCACTGACTGCAGATACGGCAAAAAAAGGAGCAAGCCAGAGGGATTCACATCCTCGGGGTTCAGCTTCTTTTCCTATTTTTTCCCCCTTTTATTTTTTTTTTCGCTTGGTTTTGTTCTTTGACGGGTAGGGTGGTATGCATTTTTATTTAATTTCTTTGTTTGTTTCTGTTGTTTTCTTTCTTTACCAAAGGCAGCTGCGCCCCAGACGCCCCGCAAGCCTTTCAGCGGGGGCAGCAGCCGGAGCAGGGCAGGGGACAAGGGGGACCCCACGGGGACAGGGCAGGGGACAAGGGGGACCCCACAGGGAAAGGGCAGGGAACCAGGGCTGCCCCCCAGGCAGGGCAGGGCTTGATCTATTGATCTGCACGGATCCCGGACAATGCCGGCAGCGCGGCCAGGCGGTGCCGAGCTGCGGCCTCTCCTGTGGGGCACGGCGGCGGCTGAGGGGGCCGAGGCCCGAGCTCCCCGCAGCACCCGGTGCCCCCCGCCCGGGGGATGCCCTGCCCCGGCCGGGAACCCCACACTGCCCTCCGTGAGAACCGCGGCACTCACCCCCCGCTCTCTCAAACCCTTCCCCAGGATAATTCGCCCCAAAAAAGCGCTTCCCCACCACCATAATCCCCCCTGCGCTGCCCCACGGAGCCCCCGCCCCCGGGCAGCGGAGACTCACCCGCGGCGGCGGCGGCTCCGGCAGCCGGTGGCTCCCGCTTCCTCCCGCGCTGTCCTCCGCCTCCTCCCCCATCGCCCTTCCTACTCCTCCTCCTCCTCCCCCATCACCCTGCCTCCTCCCCCTCCAGCCCGGCCCGGGGGGATGGAGCCTCTTCCCGGGAAGTTGCTTCGCCCCCGGGCGGTTTCCATCCCCCCGCCGCTCCGGGCCCGGCCCGGCCCAGGGGGGCCGCAGAGGGTGAGAGGAGGAAGAGTTTGGGGGCGCGTCCCAGCCTGGATCCACGCAGGAAGTGCGGGGGAACTTCCACGGCAAAGAGAGAGGCTGGGACAACGGGACAGCCCCGTTCCCCGTTCCAGTTCACCCACTGCTCCAGGACCAGGGTCTCATGCACATCCCGTCCCTGAGCCCAGGGAAGCCTTTTGCTTCCCAGCATCCCGAAATTCTCCAGCAGAGCCCCCGGGCAGTCGCGGGTGGGTGTGAGTGCTGGGAGCGTGGGCTCACTTTGCTCTGCAGCTGCTTGAAGATCTCTGGGCTGCATCTCACATCTGCCAGGACAAGATGTCAACCAACCCCCACGGGCATGGCTGCTCTCTAAAATTATGTCAGTGAAGCATAATGAAGAAATTAGCTGCCTCTGCAATTCCTTCCTGCCCTAAACCTTGATCCCAGAATGTCCTCACCCCTCTCCCAGCAGCGGAGGGAAGGGCCAGCTACAAGAAGAAAGCTGCAAAGGGCCAGGGACCTGGGCTGCACCACCTGGCCCTGCTCCCTCCTACACACACCCTGGTGTGGGGTGAAGTCCCCTCTGTGATGTCCAGCAGTGGTGGTGGGACTCTCTCCTGTCACAGCCAAGGTGAAGCAAACCTCCCTCCCTCTTTTGGGCTCCTGGGTCTTTGACAGTTACTTTGACCTACCCCATGACCTCAGTACTTTCTCCCTGCAGTTCCAAATTTTGCATTCCCACAGAAAGGCCTGCAGGTGATGAAAGGGTTAAGACAGATGTGCACATCTGCAATCTTCAACACCCACAGGACTCCCTTTCCCACGAACAGCCCCTGCATAGCCTGCAAGCCCAGGGCTAGTACTTGTACTCCCTTTTGGACCGGTTACTAGCATCACCAACCTTTGCCACACTCCTGCACTTGATGGGAGCCCTGCCACCTGTGCCAGTGGCACCACAGCCACCCCTGCTCTGTCTCCTGCCTGTGGCTCTAGCGTGGCTGTCACCTTCCCTCTCTGCTTCCAGACCACCAGCAGTGGCAGATCTTCCTCCACCCAGCACAGCCACCCCACACCAGGCTGGCAGCAGCCCCCCACACCACACGGGGCTGGCAGCCCTCCTCCTGTGATGCCCAGCAAGCCTGGCACAGGCTGCTCTGCAAACGATGGGTGCTGAGGGGGTGCAAGACCCACATCTCCCCACTTCAGCAAGCACCACAAATACCAGTTTCTGAGAAACCTCCACACAGCACCCAGGCAGGAAACCCAGCCTCAATCTGCTTATGCTGCAGCTGCGTGCAGATTTCTGCCAGATTACGCCACTTTTTATGACTTATTAAAGCTCTAACCCCTATCAATGGGCATTAGTGTTTTAATCTCTCTAATCTCCAGGAAAATCCAATGCTAGGTGCCAAACCAGGCTTGCCCCAGTAGCAGCTGGGTCTGTTTGCAAGTCACTCCAGCCTTGTTTTAGCTGGAGAAAGGCAGGAAAAGGCTGTGCCGGGCTCACTTAGGTGCTGTGCTTGCACAAAGAGTAAAGGGAGGATCTCAGGTGCAATGGCTTCCTGTCCCTGCCATTAAGCTGACCACATCTGTGGCTGTGCAGGAGCTAAGCATCAGCACAGGGTTCACATGCCCAAACTGAGACTGGCAAAGGGGAGAACACGGCGTGCTCAGCCACGTGAACCAGCTCCTCGCTCCTCCGAGTTAAGTTTTTCAGATTGAAATCATGGCCATACTTTAGTCTTGCATGTGAAGGAATAAAAATAACCATAGAAAAGTTCCCCCCATGGTCACTGAAGCTCTGCAAAGACATTTCACAGAAACACAGACTGGTTTGGTTGAAAGGGACCTTAAAGACCGTCTAATTCCAATCATGGGCAGGGACACCTTCCTGCAGACCAGGTCCAACCTGGCCCTGGACACTTCCTGGGATGTGGCAGCCACAGCTTCTCTGGACAACCCCTGCCAGGACCTCACCACCCTCAGGGAAAAAAGTAGGGCACATGGGAACTCAACACTGCGTACAAGTTGTTTCCCAGATTAATTAATAGAAAATATTTTGTTTCAGCTCATATCTCCTCCTCCGCAGGAGCAACAGGTGGTGAGCCAGCAACTCAGAAGGACAACAAAGTGTCATCCTTGGCCTCACAGCAAGGGCAGCAGGGCTTTGGGAGCACTGCTGATCCCCAGGACTGTTCTTGGGGACTTCAGGGTGTTTGCACACAGGAGGCACTCGCAGAGAGACAAACAGCCCAGACAAACTCTGGGATTTGTTCTTACAGGAGCATCTCCATTCCTTTGAGGAGAACAGGGCCTGCCTGTGCCTCTCCCCCTGCTCATTTCTGGCTCTGAGCACAGGCAGGACTGACAAGCAGAGGAAGGAAGCAGCTTCACCCCTCCAGTGCAGATCAGCTGGAGAGGGATTAAACGACTCGCCCAGGGTCACACAGAAATCTGACAGCAGAGCCAAGAATTGGATCCAAATCCCCTAATTAAGGGTTTTAAAATCACAAACTCATTGTTCTTCTCTTAGAAAAACCTCATAATCAGAGTTAGGAGCAATTCTAACAAGGCCTATTGCTGTTGTAAGTTGTATCAAGGGATTTGAACTAACTACAGATCCAGCTTTTAGCCTTGCAACTAGTCTGAAATGTTGAGGAAGATTCCTGCCTGGCTTACACAATCCAATCTGTACTGCTTCATGGGACATCCCTGACAGTGAAAGCAGGTCCCCATGTCACAGCCACACCATGCAGGGCTGGTAGGGTCCACTGGAGAATGTGATGCTCAGGGTACACCAACGAGGGTCTCAACAGTCCCTGAGTTTTGGGGACAATCCCAACCACAGTCCTTTGCAGCAGAAAACTGCCCAGCAGTGGGGCTGGCCCCCAGCAGCCCTCCCCGGTGCCAGGCAATGCTCTGCCCTCGGCCAGCCCCAACCATAAATCCCCAGCTTTGGGGAATAACCAAGATCTGCAAATGAAGGCAGCTTCACCAGCACTGCCCAGCCTGTGGGCAGACCTGCCAACAAACTCACTTCATCCCAAGCTGCCCAGATCTTAAGAGAACATCAAATCCCTCAGGCAGAGGCAGCACGAGCAGGACATGTTCTCTCTCAGGAATGCTGAAGGGACATTTCCAATTTTAGTGCACCTCAGCAAGCCCCAGTTAAAAGTGCACCGTTAGGGCTTAGGAAATAATTTTTAGTCTTTCAATATTGCTGCAATGCTGACTACCTGCCAGTCCCCAGTGACTTTGACAGACAGATGGAAATTCTGCCAGCTATATTTATAATCTCAGATCAATAGCAGAATGAAAAGCACATCCAGAAACGTTGGTAGAGCACCAGCAAACTCAGTGGAAAGTAGCATGACCGAAAAAAGGACACGAGCTTGCAGATCACAAGACCAAAAGTTACTTCTTTTTAGCACTGAAAGAGACACTATCACCTCTAGCAGGAACAGAAAGGATCCCCCAATGCCAGGAACAGCTAAAACCAACCCCAAAGCTTTTCTAAGAGCCTGAATGCAAGTCTGCAAATGTTACCACCTGGGCAGGGCTCTGGCAGACAGCCACCATGGTCCCTTCAGCATGTGCAGGGTAACTCCCCAGAACATCTCTAAGACCCACAGATCAATGACATTTTCCCCCTCTGGCTGTAGTGAACTCCCAAGTCCATGGATGATGCAGGTTTTTTTCTTTTAAGCTACCTGGCAGCCCCTCTGACCAGCCATGTCTGACACACCTCTGCAGGTAACCCACCAGTTCCTTCATGAAAACAGCTCTTTGGTGGCTTAAATCTCCCTGGAGAGAGAGGGCAGTGGAGCAGCAGTAACACGGGGTGCAGGCACTGCCAGGAGCATCCCAGAGCCCTCAGGGACATCCTGAGCCAGCACAGGGAGCAGCCACCCCTCCATGCCTTGCCCCAGAGCAGCACCCAGACCCTCCAGAACAGCATCACTGCACTGTGGCTGTTCTGCTGAACCCACACTACACCTAGGACTGCCCCAGTTTCCACCACACCAGAACCCAGAGTCTCCTCCAGCTGGACATCTCCAGGCTGCTCCCACTCTCCAGGAAGGAAGGAAGGAATTATTTCACACGCTGTCACCAACCATCACGTGCAGCTGGCACTGTGTCCTTGGCGTGAGTCACCCTCTCCCTGGGGAGGCTGTGACTGGGTTCCTGGTGTCACATCCCAGCAGTGTCCCTGCAGCAGCCTCCCTTCCTCTGGCACATTCCTCCTGAAGAGGATCTGCAGGCAGGAGGCTCCTCACTGTGCTTGAGCAATCCAGCATTTTCCAAAAGGGAACAGGCTCTGCTAGGAAGGCACTCTGCAGTCACAAACATTTGGAAAAAGCGAGAAAGAACCCCATTCCTCCAAATTCCTTTTCCCTCACAGGGAGCCCTGGTTGGGGCACTGCCCTGCTGGTTTAGACAGACACAAAGCACACTCAGCATCTCCCAGGCACTGCCACAGCCTCAGCTCTGAGCACAGGTTTTCCTCAGCAGGGACAGGTCTGCCTTGGCACCAAAACCCTGCTGCTCAAATCCTGGGCCAGCTCTGCAGATGGCACAGCCCAGCCATGCCCAAGCAAACACACTTGGCTCCTTAGGAGCAATCCTCACCCCTCCTCCTCAAGGGCATGATCTGCTCCCACAGACACCCACACAGATCATCACAAAGGACAAATTATCCCCAAAAGGGGTAAAGAGAAACTCTGCACCTCACCCCAGCAGCATCCCTGTGCCCCACTCCACCAAACCCCTGTATCCTGCCCTGTGGAGAGAGGGGAGCAGATGGAGCCGACACAGAGCTCATACACCAAGGAGCACCTCAGAGAGCTCCACCACCACCTCTGCTCCTCTTACCACCAGCAGCATGGTCAAAGCAGACCCAGCAACATGGGCAGAGGATGAGTTTGGTGAAAATCAATTACATTTGCAAGGAAAAACAGCAGGGAGTGAAAAAATCGACTGCCTGAGTCACCCCAAACTTGTTCAAGTAGTTTAAACTGTTTCACCCCAAAGTGGCATCTCCTCTCTAGATAGGGAGATGCCCAGGCAGTGACATCCCTGTGGGGTCACAGCAACCCCCTGGCACAAACCAAGCTGCTGGGGTGTCCTAACAGTCCCTGCAGGCCACGTGCAGGGATACACGTCCCTGCAAGCTGCACATAATGGGCCCTTCTCCATCCTTTGTCTGCTGCCTCTTTTAAACCTATAAATGCCAGTTTGGAGGTAAAGAAGAAAGAATTTAGGGCATCCTAAGCCTGAAAAGAAGGAAAACTCCATTCAAGCTGCTGGGCTGTCTCCTGCAGCTTAATTAATAACAACCCATCCCCAGCAAGCTGCTGCAGCGCCAGCTGTCTCCTCGCATGGAGGTGCCTTGCTCCAAAGAATAGTGCTTTGTGTTTTGATGGGAAAAGGTCAGGAGGATGGGGGGGAGGAGGAGCACGGGTGGGAGGGAAATGTGTTGCCTCCCTGCAGTTCCCGAGCCGTGAGCGAGTCCTGCTCGGTGCCCATCTGCTGCTGGGTCAGCTCTGGGACATGGTGGCACCACTCCATCAGCCTAGGGGTGATCACGTCCTGAAACTCAGCTCAGAGAGGGACACAAGGAGAATTCTGTGGGCTGCACTTCCCCCACTGCTGGGAGGCCTGGGGAGCTCCTGATGCCACTTTGACATGGTCCAGGACCCCCTCTGGGGAAATCCCTGCTCTGCTCTTATCAGGAGACTCCCTGATAAGAGCACAGGATCAGGCTGCAGGGAGCCAGCACTGTGTGCCCCTGGCAGCTTTTCCAGGCCACCAGAAAGGGACGTTTCCTGCTACCATTTGGCTTTTGCATAAACAAACAAGCCAAGCCAGGCTCACAGCAGCAGTGGATGGATCCAAGGTGATGCAACAATGCAGCACAGTGGGGAAAAAAAGTAAAATGGACCCAAGCCCGGAGTGTGAGATGCCCACAGACTGCAGGACATGGCCAGGAAGTCACCTTCATTTCTGCTTGGCCACAGAGCCCAGCACCAGGTACCAAACCAAGACTCCTCCTTGGATCCTGGGCACCACAGCCGAGGGCTCCTGGGATACCTATGGATGCTCTCTGCCTGCCATCACCCTGCTCCTGGCTGGTTATCCAGCCTTCCAGCTCTCCTGGAAAAGTGATGCTCCTGCCCCAGCCCAGTGCCACAGCAAGCTGGGCACTGGTGCCCAGGGAGCACCACTGACACGGTCACTGCCCTCCCAGGAGCACACAGGCAGCTCTTGTGCTCCGCCAGCTGGCCTGGCCTCTGCTCTCACTGTCACTTTTGTCCCCTCCTTCTCCCACCCATGTCCCTGTGTGCCATCCAGGCAGCCTGGGGCTGCCCCAGCATGGAGGTACCTCTGGTGCCAGTGCAAGACTGGGGTGCAAAGTCCCATCCATTTATCTTGAGGAATAAAGAGACTAAAAACGGCAAAGAAAGGCAGCAGGAGGGAAGGTCCCTGTCCCACAGACATGCCCCCTAGCCAGGCACCAAGGCTTTGCACTTCATCCCCCAGCTGGGCAGGGGGAGGAAACAGCCCAAAGTGCCCCCACAGTGCTTCCACCCCAGGAAAAGGTCCCTGTTGCTTAGCAAAGGGCCATTCATCACCAGGACTGTGTGGGATGACAAAGGGTTAACCCACTGCAGCTGGGCCAGAAATACCAACCAGGACAAAGAGAGACTTCATGTCACCCACACTGCAGAAAGAAAAAGGAGTCTTAATCCGATTCCAAAAGAAAATGTGGCTTTTACAGCCCCGCCTGGCCAGGGCCCTCCAGCAAATTTTGCATCTACAGCAAGAGTTAACCCAGTCTGAGTTTGAGAAGGGGCCAGAAAATAGGAAAGGAAATCACTTTTCCACAAGTTTGTGAGAAGGGAGAGCTGGGTGGAGGCAGCTGGACCCAGGCAGCATCCCTGCAGCAGGACCACAGGGACACGGATGTGTCAGCCTGGAAAATCTGATGGCCCCAAAGCATCCCTAGAGCAGCCAGACCTGGGCAGTGGTTTTCAGGGGATTTATCAGGGGCTGGAGAAATCACCACTGCTAATTTCCCTCTGGCTGCACCCCTTCCTAGAGATCACAGTGAGGAACCTGTGAGCACCCCAGCACTGCCTGGCATTTTGGGGATGATAAGGATGAGCCAGCAGAGATTTTCAGAGCATTAATGGCAGAACTCTGCCTCATCCCCATGAAGACAGGGACCCCAGGGAACAAAGCTGGGAGGCAGACAGTGCTCACACCCTGTAGATGTGCACAAACCATCTCTGCCTTCGCCTCCCAGCTGCCAGCCGGGCACACATCCCACAGTGCCACGTCCCTGCCCGAGTCACAGCTGTGGCCCTGTGGCAAGTGGGGTATGCCAGCCTGGCCCCTTTACCCTGTTACCTTGAAATGCCACATGCCCACCCCCCTCCTAATTTTTGGACAGACACGTCCAGGATGCCACTGAACTGTATTTGCAAGATTAACTCTTTCACTCCCATTTTGATGATTATTTTTTAACAAATGAGGTTGCTTTACTGTACTCTACTCTACAAAGCCTTATTTTGGGGATAAATGAAATAAAGTACAGTTGAATAAGATCACAGCACCCTGCAGGCTCAACCCCAGCAGAGCCAGCCTCCCTTTCCCAGCCCAGCCTTTCCCCTGTACTGGAGCAAAGCTCAGACACATTATTCAAGGAGCAGCAGCTCCAGCCCGTGTTTCACCCAGCCCCAGCACAGCTTTGACAGGGCTGCATGCGGCGTCGGGGCCATACGGAAATCACAGCATTTAAAACCACAGGCTATAAAAATTCCACCGTGCTCAGAGAAGGGAAGTCTGGATTCCCCATGGAGAGGCGTCCAGGAACCGCTGCTGCCGGGTTATTGGCCACCGAGCCATTAGACCCTGCCACATGTGCATACCTCGAGCCATGGCCAGCACATCCCGGTGAGAGGGTACGTGCTGAGGGGCTCTGGGGTCAAACACATTCAAACCTCACTATGGAGCTACCTACGAGCCCCACAGCCACAAAGGCATTTTGATCTCAATTGAGGAAATCATCGATGGCAGCTACAACAGCATGAGAGGGGTCAAAGCTCCCAGGGGTAGCTCCACAGTCCTCTGTGTGTTCCAAACTTATTTTATCTGTCGTGACATGTCCTTATCTGCACTCAGGATGCCCTTACAGCAGGGCATACACCCTGGACAGCTGTACTTCTCCTGGATGCTGTATCCTACAATCTGGAATCACACCTGGATAAAGTAGCAGCACTTAGGGGTTCACACATAATCGCAATTCCTGCTTTTTTTGCATTTTTACCTCGTCTCAAAAGCAAAGCTCAGCCAAAGCTCAGCCCAGTGTTGCCTGCGCACACAAATGCCCCATTTCCTGGCTCACCTATCTCCCAGGGGAACTTAGTCCACCAACCAACAGTCATTAATTAGCACCAGGAAACCCAGGACTCTCAGCCAGCACAAAATCCCCTCCCACCCCAGAGCTGCACCACCAGTCTGCTCCCTCTGCCTCACCCACCATCCACACAGGAATTCAAAAAAATTCAGCAACTTTAACCCAAAACTTGCCTGGCGCTATGGGAGGCTGTTCCTGTACTCCTCTGCTCCGTGTGTTCCTGTAGGCTGACCCTGGAAAGCAGCAGCAGCAGCAAGCCCAGGGTGCTGTGCAGAGCACACTGCTGCTCAGCTTGTGGATGGCTGGATATCCGTGGCTCCAAAGCAGGGTTTAGGGGAGAGATGGAATGACCTGCTATTTACAGAAGGGTGGACACAACACCGATGAAATCGCCAAGAAATCCGATATAAACAGCTCGGTGTGTGCTGGGAGTCACAGCACAGGGCAGCAGCACCGGCCCCATTGGATCCCAGCTGCTCCCCTGGCCCAGATCTGCTCTGGCAAAGCCCAGATAGTCTCAGCCCTGAATACGTCAGCCCAGATCCATCCCGGATGCTCCTTCCCTAAATGAAGTGTGGTCACACTGGGATGGATATAAAAAGCCTAGCCTGAAATCCTCTGGCGTGAAGCCTTTCCTGCAGCCCTGGCTGCTTCCAAGGGCTGTTTGACAGGGAGACAGTGGGATACAGAGGGGAGACATTGGGATACAGAGGGGAAGAGCAATTCCTGGGGGTTCACACTGACACAGCCCAGGCTGCCATGCCCAGTTCCCCCACTTTTACCAGACAAAGGCAAGAGGGAAAACCCCCGTGCTTGGCAAGTCCAGGTGGTCCCACCATGTCACCTAAACATCCGTGTCACAGTCACTGGGCAAAGAGCCGTCAGGAGCAGCGAGACAAGGATGCAGAGGCGCCGTTCAAATTATTAAAAAAAAGAAAAAGGAAAAAAAATGTGAGGCTTGGAGCCGGGCCGGTTTGCAGAGCTCCAGGGCTGCGACACAGCCCAGAACAAACTGCGGGGATGCAGCGGGACCGGAGCGCAGCGTGACCCGGCTACCACCCCCGGGACCCCGGCCCCAGGGACCCCCGAGCCTCTGTGTCCCCCCCGCCCCGAACCCCACTGCGGGCACCCCCAGCCCCGTCCCCCCGCACTCACCGGGGCCGTGGGGGCCGGGAGGGGCTTGGCCGGGCCCGGTTCAATGGAGCCAATTACAGAGAAACCCGCGGGGGATGCTCCCGGGACGGGGCAGGCGAGCGCCGCTCTCGGGGCCGTCCCACGCAGCAGCACGAACATTCCTCCCAGGAAGGGATCACTCTGCCCTGGCAGGCAGCCGGCCACCCCCGTGTGTCCCCAACCCTGTGGTGCCCACATTCCCATGTCATCCCCACGTGCCCCCTTCCCTGTGCCGTCCCCATCCCCATGGCATCCACATCCCTGCAGCGCCATCATCCCTTTGGTGTCTCCAACCTTGTGTCATCCCCACCCTCACAGTGTCCCCATCCATGTGGCATCTCCACATCTCGTTTTTGCGGGGGCTGGGGTGTGCCCAGAGCTCTGGGTGATGCCAGTGCACCCCACGGTGCATAGGGGATGTGTGACCTGGGCACAGGCTGCAGCTCAGGGGGCTGCTGCAAGTGATGGGGGAGGATGGGCAAGAGAAGGGGAGAGCAGGAGGCTGTTTTTGGGGAGCACTTCCCACACAGGCACTGTGAGCCATGGAAAAGGGCTGGGCACAGGAGCCCTGCACCCAGCAGAGCAGGTGGGTTTTCTCCACCGTTCATCGGGACAAGGGGCCATCAAACACCAGGAAGTTCCTATTCCACATCAGTTCACAGCCAACTTCCAAAGCAGAAACCAAGGAGTGAGGCTGCCCTGGGCTGCCAGACCTCCCTTGCATCACCAGAGACACTCTCCCGATGTCACAGTTGCCAAAAGTAACGTGAGAGCAGCTCCAGCAGCCCGCAGAGCCCTCACAGCCACACATCTGCCAGGCTGGGGAGGCTGTGGCAGCCCCTTCCCTGGTAAAGGGTGGCAAGCACCTGGTAAAGGCAGAGACTCTGCCCTGTGGCACTCGCTGCCACTGAAAGGTCACAGGCCCCAAAGGGGTTTGAGGCTTTCAGCTCTGCAGGATACAGCTCTCATGTCTGACACCCTCCTGAATCGAGAGCAGAGAGTGCTGCTGACTTCAGCCTATTCTTGGGGACACAGGTCCCCCACCAAGAACACTTGGGAATCTATCAACCATCAGTGACATTTTTTAACCGGAAGAAAAAGCATTGAGGGCTTAAAGACCTCAGATCCAGAGTTTGGGAGCATTCAAGCAAAGGCTGTGGTCGGAACTTACTTTCTAGAAACTTATTTTCTATTACCTACACAGATGCAAGCCACACCTGGCCCCTCCATCTGGGGCAGGGCCCCCAAACTCAGCAGGGAGCCCAGCACAGGCAGCACCCTCCCCTTCCCTGGCACTGCCAGCAGCCAGGGCTCCTTCCCACCACAGGGCTGCAGGAGCTGGGTGAGGATGGCCTGTTGGCATCAGGGTCCCATCCTGCTGGCAGCTGATACCCCAGGGAGCCCCCACCTCCTGGGTCACATCAGGGCTGCTGCCACCCCGTGTCACCCCCAGGGCCTGATGCCACCCTCTGTGACTCCCCTGTCCCACTCTCTGCCTGCTCAGGTGGTGCAGAGGCTCAGCCCAGCACACCCCATCCTACAGGGAGCCTGAGCAGGCTCTGCCTCCTCCCTCAGCACAGGCCCTGACAAATCATTCCCCTGTGACAATGCCTGCATCCTGTCCCTGCTATTTTCCCCCTCCTTACCCTTCAAACCCCCATGCTCTCATTGCACAGCCACATTTAGCTTCCCCACTCCCCAGATTCCCACTGGCATGGCTGTGGAGAACCCAGCACAGCCCTTGCCACAGATTTTTACTCCCTGAGGCTGGGGAGAGCTCAAGCAGAGACTTACTCAGCCAAGGATGATGATGAGGACAGTGCACGCTGCCCGGCGCCCGCGAGAGCCAAGGATGCTTCAGCACCTAGTTCAGCTGCTGCCCCACAGAGCCTCCCACAACTTCTGAAAAGTTTTCCCCAATTCCCTTCGAAAAGGTCTCACAAAGCAGATTCCTCCTGGCTCTCTGCCTCCCTCACCACCAGACATGAAAAGCACTCGAGTTTCTCCCCGGGTAACGCGGGTAAAAGCCTCCAACATCAAAGGCACCACACAAGAGTTCTCTCCCCCCCATTCCTCCCAGGCACCAGTGCTGGGGCTGCCTCCCTTGCAAGCACAGCAACCTCAGTGGTTGAGGCGCCAACTGTGCTGAAAACACAGTTTTGATTTTTTTTTCTGCGTTTTTTTCTTTTTTTTTTTTTTTTTAATCAGCCACAAACTGGGGAACTTGGGGGCAAATCTGGGCCAGGCTCTTCTTCAGGGACAACACAACCAGCATGGCCCAGTGGGGTTTTGCCCACTGTCTGCTGTGTGGTCACCCCAGAAAAAGGGGAGCAAAAATATCCCTTGTGCCAGTCCTGCCTGCTTATTACCCAACACTAAAGAAGCCACTGAGTGTCTTGAAGCAAAACCACAAGCACCCTCCAAGTGAGCAGATTCCCATGGATTTCTCAGCAGTCTCTGCAACTCCTGTCCCCCATCTGCAAAAGAGAAACAGCATGTCCCCCTGCTCGGTGAAGGACTTTGATATCTGCACAGCAAAGCAGGGCAAGGGAGGGGTGTTTACCTTCCTGGAAACAGGGAGCAGCATTTACACCCAAAACAACAAAATTCCGGGGCAGAGGGAGCAGTTGCAGATGCAGCAGGAATAGCCACGGATCCAGAAAATGAGGAGGACTAGAAAATAGCTTCAAACACCGCAGGGATTTCAAAAAGTCCTAGGAGCACATGGTTTCTTGGCCTGTTTCAGAGCGTTCCTCATCCCTCCATCCCACACAGCAGTTGTTCCTGCCAGATCACCGCCTGCCCGGGAATGCTGGGTTCATTTTATTGCTGGAGCATGGAAACAACCCTGGTTTGCAGGGGGGAGGTGGGAGGGCTCTGCTGTTTAACACTTGGCCGTGTTCATGCTGTGATTAATATCACCCAACACACAGATACCAGATGTGCTCAGGGCAGGCTGGAGCGTATCCTAAATTGCACCAAGATGGAATTTTTGGGCAATTTTCAGGGAGTGCTGAGGGCAGGCACTGATGGGAGAGCAGAGATTTACACAGATAGGCAAGAGAAGAGAATTCTGTGGGGTTATGGCACTGGTCATAACCCCTGGGCCAGCTGCAGTGCCACGGGCTGTGCTTATAATCAGCACCTTGTCATTTTGGGGACAATTACTCCAATTCCCATCCATCTGTGGGTCTGATTTCCACATGCTCACAGCAAAAACCACTTCAAGTTTACCCCTGCTTCTGCTGATCTCACGGAACTTTAGCTCCAGGAAGGAATTGCTGGTTCAGGAACAGCAGATACTGGTAAGGCTGAACCTCTCCATGCTGCTTCCCAGGGTCCCACTGCAAGCCCACTCCTAAGCAAATCCATCAGCAGCTTCTCCCCACCCCTATGGGGAGGGGTGCCCTGGGGTCATCTACATGGGTGTCCCTTTAATCAGAACCAAATCCTGGAGCAGCACTGGAGATTCATTCCAGCTTTTTGGAGGCCACACACTGCCCTGATGGACAGCTGACCTCGACCAGGGTGGCCTCTGGCTCAATGCTGGGTGCAGGGTGATGTGGGGCTTTGCCTCATGGCCTGTCCCTGTCCAGCATGGCACAACCCAACACTTCTCCAGGATGGGGAGCACCTGGATGTGCCAAGCAGCCACAGAGCAGCAAAGCCCCTCTGGAGCTCCACTGAGGGACCCAACCAGCAAACACGGAGCCCCAAGAAAGGAGGGGAGCTCCCAAGTAAGGATGGGATCTGCTGGGATAACTTCAGCATGTCAGAACTGTGTGATGCCCCAAACCCTCCATGGAATTTCAGAGACCTCTCTTCTCTGTGCAGGGCTCCCTCCTGCTGATCCCAGCCATGGGACATGGCTGATGTCCTCCAAAAACGAGTTCAGGCCGTGCCTGGACCTGCTGGTTTTCACTTTTCTTCTTTGCCCAGATCTGGGAGCTGAACTTTGGGTCATTCTCACCTCTCTCAGACCAGGTCAGCCCCCACAGAGGTGCCCAGCTGTGGTTCCCACCCCATTTCAGTAGCTCTGGTGCTGCTGATGACATGACTGGGTGTCAGCACCAGTGTCACCAGGGCTGTCCCACAGGACACAAAACCGAGGACAAAAAGAGGGTCCAGGGCAGAGAAAACTGTGCTAGCTGTGTCTTCTGCTGTAGGCATGAAAAGAAGCAACAAAACAGAGCACTTCTACTCCCTGAAACTCCATGGACGTGCTTGCTGCCAAGAGGGAAAATGTGGGAGCCTGTCTGTCTGTCCAGGACCTGCAGTGACTCTGGGCGTGAGAAATCCCAAATTCTGCCTTCCACAGGGCTGCCTTTGTGCCTCTGCTGAAATGGTGAGGTCTGGTTGGCACCTAAAGCCTGGTTTGAGGGTTGATCAGGCAGGAGGGAGGGGCAATTCTCTGCAGGCTCCCAGCTCTGGCTACAGAGGACTTCACCAAGCGAAACATCTCTCTGTTCCTCCTCTTTTTTCCCTCCATGGGTCCGTGCTGTGCATGCAAAACCAGCTCTGAGTTGTGAATTTACACCCAGAAACCAAAAGTAAAAGATCTCCATTATTCACTTCTATGAGCAAAGGTTAAATCCTACCAAATACATCAGCTTTTGTGGACAGGACAAGCGTTTGGCAGCCAGCAGGAAGGAACAGGAACGTGGGAATTCTTCCTACGACTTGGCAACAGCCTCTTCCCCCAGCACGGGAGCTCTCTGGGGTCTGCTCAGCCTCTGCCAAGCTAAGAAAGCCCCTCATTCAAGCACTCAGTAATCTCACAGGACATCCTGTAGCTCAAGGAGGAGTTTTAATGAGGGGCTGGATGGATTCAAGCTGCCTAATTGTTGGAGAGAGCAATAGGGAAGGTGGGATGGCAGACCTGGAGCTGCAATGTCCTGACCTGCTCTTTGGAGAAGCACCTCATCCTACTGAATACAGAAGGTGTCTACAGCAAATCAGTTGTGCTGAGCTGTCACACGATGTCTGCCTGCAAAGGGCTCCACCACGACATGAAAAAAGCCATGTTAGCATTTCCTGGGAGGTCTAAGAGGGACATCCTGCCTCTTCCTGCCTCACCCCAGCTGCTCCCATCATCCCACTCCCTGTGACAGAGCACATCTTGGGGTTTGAAGCTCTTCCAGCAACAGGGTGAGAGGGCAATGCTGGGTTCAGAGGCACAAGGAGAGCCAAGACACACATCCTAAAAGGTATTTAGGCACCTAATTCCAGTTAGGCTGTAATACTCCTCAAGAGATTGCAGAAAATAGATAGGGAAATAGATAGATAGATAGATAGATAGATAGATAGATAGATAGATAGATAGATAGATAGATAGATGATGGATGGATGGATGTAAGAACCAATATTTGAGAGGTGTTTTGGGACAGACCTGCACCACAATCACACCAAGTGGGGAATGAAGCACTCAGCACCTGCACCCAGGTCTCCACCACCATCCACCCCACAGAGCATTACAGGGACTGGGACCAGCACTCAGACCAAGGGCAGGTGTCCACACACATGTGACAGAAGCATTTGCTGGGGAAGTGGAGAAACCTGAATTAGAAGCTGCTGCAGCAGCTCTCAAAGGAGTATCAGGAACCATCACAGGAGTTGCTGGGGCAGCCACCTCTAAGAGAGCAGAGCTTAGCTTCGGGTGTGACTGAAAGAAACATTTCAGAGCTGCCATGCATGCTTGGTGTTTTTGGGGTTCATTTGTACCTGTTTGGCTCTGTTACACCTAATCCCCACCTTTAGAGCACCCACAAGCCTATTAGGGTTACAGCACATCATACTTCCTGGAGATCTTACACAGGGCAGCTCTTCTGGACACCAAGAGTCCTCCCAGCCTTGTCTCCATCTCCTACAAGGACTAGAGAAAGTGTCAGGGGAATGCTCCAGGCTGCAAATCCCATGGGCCCCCCATGAGCCCAGGAGGGAACAGCACGTGCTGCTCCACAGCAATGGGTGGCACTGGGTGCTGTGCTCCCCACCAGCTCCCCAGACCCTCATCTCAGCCTGGCCAGCACCGAGTAACCCCCAAGCTGAGCCCCACCACCTCATGAAAGCAGGACTGAGCTCTCAAACACCATCCCAGAGCAACCAGGGCAGCCCCACTGCCCCCCAAACACAACCCAGAGGAGCCAGGGCAGCCCCACTGCCCCCCAAACACAACCCAGAGGAGCCAGGGCAGCCCCACTGCCCCCCAGCTCTGCTGAGAGCCTCCTCCCCAGCCTGGAGATCTGAGATAAAGGCAGAGGCTCTGCTCTGTGACACTCACTGCTGCTTAAAGGTCACAGGCTCCAAAGGGGTTTGAGGTTTTCAGCTCTGCAGGATACAGCTCTCATGTCTGACACCCTCCTGAATCAAGAGCAGAGAGTGCTGCTGACTTCAGCCTATTCTTGGGGACACAGGTCCCACCATAACCCCAGAGAACACTTGGGAATCTATCAACCATCAGTGACATTTTTTAACCTGAGGAAAAAGCTCTGAGGACTTTAAGACCCCAGATCCAGAGTTTGGGATCATTTGGCTGTGATGGAAACTTATTTTCTAGATGAAGAGCAACAGGGAAAATCAGGTTTTGAGGCCAAGACTGGGTGCTGGATTCATCCCTTGAGGGATGCAGGCAGGTCCAGCACAGCCCCCCTCTATGTCCCTGCCCTTCCATCCCATGCCCCATGTCCATGCTCCTCCAGAGTCCATCAGGGCAAGGCAGAACCCCAGTCCCACAGAGACTGTCTAAAACTCACTCCCTGGGCTCCAGATCTCCCTTTCCTCTCAGATTTAAGACAAGCTCAAAGAGAGATTTAAGCCAAACTTTGGCCTCCCTGCAGACCTGTGGTTCAGCAAGATGAGCTCTGCCCCCTGCCCTGGACAGAGCCTTTCAAGGAGCCCTTTCCAAACCTCTTCCCAAACCTTTCTGTGCCTCTCCCAGTGCTGCAGCCCCAGGGCTCTGTGTCCCTCTGTGGGAGCTGTGGGAAGGAGGGCACGTCCCACACAGGGACACCCTGACCTGTGGTGACACCGAGGGAAGGGCTGCCAGGGGCAGACCAAGGGTCAGCCAGCCAGGAGAAGAAAAATAAACCCCCCCCATGCAGGGATTACACAGGCACTGCTCCTTCCTGCAGCCCCACAGCTCCACCACAGCTCTCAGCACACCCTGGGGCTGTTGAGCTGCCTGAAGGGTGCCAGGACACTCCTGGGGAAGAAAGTTCCCTTTCCCCTTGAATTCCCCCTGTTCCCCCACCCCACCTGGAGCCCTGTGGATCCAAGGATGCTGCACCAGTATCTGCTTCACCAGCTGATGGGGCAGGGAGGATAAAAGCAGCCCTAAACCCAAGCACCTTTTGGGGCAGCAAAGCCTCTTTACACACACCCCCTATCCCACATTGTGTCCAACCACTCTGCTGGTCCCTGCACAGTGTGGCAGCCACAGGCCACTGGGGATGACTCTGGGGCAAATAACTGCATTTCTGCCCCCAAACAGCCCCAGCATCTGCCCCTCCAGTCCTGCAGCCCCAGTGCTGCCTGGTGCAGCCCAGCCCTCCTCTCCTGCCCCCCACACCCTGCAGGGGCAGTCCCAGGACTGGTCCCCACTCCCCCAGTGCTCCCCAAGAGCACTGGGCACCTCTGATGTGCTGCAGGCTGCAGACACAGCTTTCAGCCAGCTGTGAGTACTGGGATTTAAATCAACCTCATCTTCCCCTCCCCCAGGTCTTCCAAAGCTTTCCCAGGAAATGCACCCCATGGAAAAACCTGGGAAAACAAACAGGGTGTGCCTCGCCAAATCCCGAGCCCCAGGAGCTGTGCTGCTCAGGGTTTAGGGGATCCTTTGCCATGGGGAAAGGTGGGCATCAAAGCCTGACCTGCTGAGGATGGGACTGACCCCTCTGGATCCGTGCTCTCACAGAGCAGCCAGGGCTGCCACCATGCCACAGGGAACGGTGCAGGAAGGGAAGGGGTCAGGGCAGAACGCCTGGGAGGAGGGTGCTTGGAGCACAGCAGAATGCTCCATTCATGCTGCACCCGCCCCAAAATGCACCCACACACTTTGCTGCTGCTCCTGGAGCTGGAACACGCCTCCCAAAGGGACTCGGCTCCCAGCACGAGTGCAATTTTGCCTTCATTATGAGCAATTTTAGGATTGTCTGGTGGAAGTGACTGTGAGTGAGCTCAGACCATACTCCTCCTCTTGCCCTGCCCACAGCCCCCACCTCATTCCTCCTGCACCTGCAGACTCCCAGACACAGCTCAGATTTTTTTTTATCCAACCCATAACATTCTGAATAAAATTCCCTAAATCTCCATGCTCCAGCCAGCAAACCAGGGTTTGGAGAAGCTTTCCCTACCAGGGCAGTAATCCCGGGGAGCTGAAGATGTGAGAGCCAGCAGGTCCCCCGTGGCCAGGGGAGCCCATCTGTGCCGGCCCCTCCCCACGCTCCCGCGCACACATTGCCACGGCTGTCCAGCCCTGTCCGTCTGTCCTGGACACACAGCAGCTGCTATTCCCTGCCTGGCCAGGTAGATGGTGCTCAGCCGGCATCAAGCGGGGATTCCTCAGTGCTGGAAGGGTTCCCGTGCCTCTGACTGAGCCGATAACTCAGCAGTGATTTTCACTGATGGGTGAGGAAGGTCCCGCTCCAGCCCCAAAAAACGGGACCAGCTCGGACGCAGCTCTCCCAGACTCCCACCTCTCACGTCAGATGGTGAATAAACTGCCACAGACATTTCATCAGAACCGCTGCTTCTCCAGCTCCCATTCTCTGCTGGAAACTCACTCTGATGACATTTCGCCCCACACATCTCCCACAAAACCAAAACACAGCAAAGCCCAGAGGAGCAGGAAACAATTTGCCATTTTTCCCCCATAAAGCCAGGGGGATGGGGGCCAGGGGGGCCCTCAGGGCCCCTCGTCCTGCCGGAAGCTGCCAGGCACAAGCAGCAGGGGGAGGGGGTGTCCAGCCTTTCCATCCCATCACCCCAGGGTCACCCTCCCCAGCCAGGCCGGATGTAGGATGTCTAATATTTCTCCAGTTCTGTTTTAACACTCACACCATCTTGGGAGCAGGAAGCTTAAGCCATTTCCTGCAAGGCATTGCTCTGCCCTTCAAATATTTTCAGCCTCGGTGCAAACTGTTTTAAAACCGAGCCTGGCAGCTGGGAGTGTGAAATCAGAGGAGGGGCTTGTCCAGGGAAAATTCAGTTTGTGAAGCCTATCCAGACCCTGCTGCTGCAGAGCAGCAAAATAAATATTGCTGCGGACAATAAAAGAGAGCAATTAATCTTGCATGTCTGAAAAATGAGAAGGAAAAGCAGAAACTCCAAACAATGTTCTCTGTGCCTCTCCCAAGGGACACAACACTGGCCCCCAGCAGAAAGCCACAGCCATGTCCCCCCTTGTCTCTGCAGCTTTCCCAGCTTTGCTCTTGTAATGGAGCCCAAATCATGGCTTTGGTCTGCTTGTCCCACAAATAATCTGTCCCACATACAGGCTGAAATAACCCCAAAGAGACCCTTCTCACTCCTCCAAGTGGAGGAGAAGACAAATGTTCATTCCTTGAAGTGCTGCAGAAGAATTTTGGGCAGAGCCAGGGCAGAGCTGGAAGTCCCACACACCCCACAGGTCAGCAGAGCTCAGCCCCATGCCCACACCACCCTCAGCCAAGGATGGGACAGATGGATGGCAGCTCACCTCCTGCTGCTGTCCCTGGCTGCTCCAGCCCACGTGTCACCTGTGAGCACTCGTTATCTCCTCTCAGTTCTTCTCCAGGTGACACACAGGGACATGGGGCTGGGAACAGGCAACAAAGCCATGCCCCAAGGCCCACGCAAAGGGTTCTGCTCCCTGAGCTCCCACTCACAGGGCTGCTCCTTCCCAAGACTTTTCTGTCCAGGAATCGAAGCCACGAGGCAGAAAGGAAACCCCAGAGCTCCTCCAGGGCCCTGCAGGAACCCTTCACCTCCCAGCCTCAGGGCGTGCACTCCTGGGCTGTAAATAAACTTTTATTTGTTACACAAAGTAGGGCAAGGAGGACTGTTTCCCTGAGGAATGGTGGGAGGAACATCACTGTTATGGCAGGATCTCAGATTTCATCTGATTCCACAAAGCAGTTCCTGGAGACCTCGGCAGGAGCCACAACACCTCTGCAGTGACCACATCCCACCCAAATCCTGACTGCCCTACCACTGCCAGCTCAAACAGGGACCTCTCAGGGCACAGATCTGCCCAGCCACCCTACACCCAGCACTGCCAGGCTTGGAGAGAACAGGCCTGCAGCAAATTCACCTCCTGCATCCCAGAGAGCAGCACACAGCCTCTGCAGCTGGACCATGATGGATTCACTGCTGCCCCCAGGACCACCCACACCCCTGATGTGCTGCCTTATCAAGGTTCCCATCACATCTCGGAGCACTGAACTACCCAAAGCCAGGCCATCACCCTCAGCACTCAACTGCGTCCTCTCATCTTCTCCAGGGCCACCAAAAGGGGTGGACAGGGGGTCTCGAGGCTGGTGTGACCCCAGGGAGGGCCCCAGCAGCCTGTGAACTTGGCCTCCCACTTCCACCCCATTTATCCGCACGCTGGGATGCAGGAGGAAGCAAGTTCAGCCAGAGTTTGTCTAAACAATTATGTTTTATCAGAAAAGCTGCTCAGATCTACTCCTTTTTCCCAGGACATATCTGGACAATTCCAAGGTAATCTCCATTCTCCATCCAGCCTGCAGCAGATGGAAGCAGGGGAAGAGGACACGAGGCAGAGCATCCAAATCCCCCTGCTCCTCCCTCAGTACCAGCAACCAGGAGGCACAATCCTTCCCACATCTGCTCCTCACACTCCAAAGTCTGCCTTTCAAATCCTTATTTCCTCTTCAAACTACGGGTTTCTCAAATTTAGAAGCAATCAAGGTAGACTGGCAAGATTTTGATACAGAAAACACCTGATACATCCCTTTCCTCCTGGACAGCTCAGGACCTCCCTTTGTAGGGCCACTCCAGTGACCTGCAAGGCTTCTCCCACCCTGCACAATCCCACAGCACCTCTGGAACCAGGACCAGCTAATTCCTAATCACAAGCTGAACTTGGAAAAGAAAGAACCCAAAGCAAAGACTGAACCTCAGGCATCTTGCCACGTTCACCAGCTCCCTGCTACAAAAGGAGAAGCTGCAGAGAGTAGAGGGATTCCTCCAAGACAACTCCAAGAAGGAGTGGACAGCAAAGGCAGGGTCCTGAGCAGGCTCTCCTGCCATACAAACTTTTTCCCTCTCCTCAGTGTTTTTCTGGCTCTTGGTCCATTAAATGATTTCCACTGCAGATGGGGGGGAGGTGCCAGTGAGTGCCCTGAGTGCATCTCACATGAGTTAAGAGCATCAGCCTGCACATTTGTAGCTCCAGAGACTGAAACCAGGGACTCATCCTGTGCCTCCATGTGCCAGAGCTTCAGAGAAGGGTCCAGAGCACACCAGCTCCTCAGTGCATCAGCAGAGAACTGCACAAGCTCCCAGAGCAGAGCAGAGTGAGCAAAATTCCCCTGCAGAGTCATAACACACAGGGGAAGCAAACACAGGCAGGGGCTCCAGCCCCAGCTGGGCAGGGCAGCTCCTGTGATGTTCCTCCAGACCCACCCAGCCCACACGAAACACGCCCCAGGTCATTTGAGCTGCAATGCCCTACAATTCAAGAGTTGTGAGTTAGCACACAGCTGGGGCTGAGAAAGCTCCTTTCAGGAGCTTACACATCATTAACTTTTGTCACTGCCCTCTCCTCCTAGGCACCACATCCTTTTGGATTCCCATCTAATCTTCTCACTCTGAGATCTCCACAAGCTGAGCTTTTCTTTGAAAGAGGGAAGGAATGTCTGTCCCACTCCATGTGCAGCAGGAGAGGAGGAAAGGGGGGAGGGCAGAGCAACCATAAAAAGTTCAAGTATTATGGATAAGCATCAAAGAAAAGCTTGATACACACACTTCAGCAAATGATCATCCACAGCAACAGAACAACCTGACCCAAGGGGACCAGGCTGGCTGGGGGGCTGTCAGGCACTCATGATAACAGGGGATTAATGCCCTACTCAGTTCTGTGCTGCTGCAAATCCCTTTTCACCTCCATTCCTCTAGGAATAATACAGAAGAACACCTGGTAACACCACCTGACTGAGACAAACCCTGGACATCTTCTCAAGGCTTGAAAAGCTAAACATAAATCCAAGGTTATGTTCCTATGTGCCAGAGCATCATCAACCTCTGAACTTCAAGGTGTTGAAAAATGCTTCATTTCAGCCACCCTTCATTCCTGTTGGACAAATGGCCTTTGCCATGCAAAAAACAACCTACAGCTTCCACACAGAACAAACTGCAGTTGGTACAAGTCCAGCAACCCCAAATGCCCACACTGTCACTCCTGGGCTGGCACAGCAACCTTAGATGGCTTGTTAAAATTATTTGCTTTTCATAAATGCATAAACATCTGCAAAGTTTTGTTGTTTGCAAAATATTTTGGACCAGACCCTTGTGTCCAGCTTTGTCTCCCAGCATGCCAAGATAAACCAAAATGATTCAGGAGGGTGAAGTATTGATGCATGTGACCCTGCAGAAACCCTGGGAACTTCTGTGCAGAGGCCAGTTCAGAAGATCAATGAGACGAGTGACCCAAATTTAACCAACCCAAAGCAAAGCAGCTCTCTCCCCACATCCCTCCTTTAAAACCTCTAACAGATGTAAGAAAAATGGCCCAAAGAAGTCTGAGCACAGGCTGCAATCCAAGACCAGCTGCTTTTTCCATTTATAGCCACACTCACTTCAGCTTCACCATGACATTTTGGACAATGTAGAAGGGTCTCTGTCTGTTTGTTTGCTGGAGGAGTATAAAGAACACAAATGGCTTGCTGTCATCTTATCTTTTCTTGCTCACAACAGATCGTTTGATCTTCTCAAAACAAAGTTATCTCTCTATAATCTCAATTCAGTCCTCTGACAGAGTTTATGGAGCTGGCACTGCACCCAGCCTATGGTGTCCCTTCAACCACTGGCCAACAGAAACATCTCAGGCAGGGACAGCAGTTTAGAAATAGGTTAAAAGAGAAAGATTCCTTAATTACAGAAGGTTCATCACCATTGCCATCACTTCCCTCCCCAAGCAGACAGCAGAGAAGTCACAAAACCAGCAGCCAGGCCTTACTGCAGGAGATCAAAGCAAACTCTCTGCTTTATCTTGGTCAAGATAATGGATTTTATTTGCCTTATCAGCCTGTAGGATTATTAACCCAAATGTGAGAAAGCTGGAGGATCCAAAGGAGCTGATGGGTGGGGAGCATGTTCCCCAGCACGGCTGCCATGGGCTCCAGACATGCAAATACCACAGGACCAACAGAGAAACTTTTGGTTCCTACATGCCCCCTCAGCCAGGGCTGTGTCTCCCTTTGCCTTTCAGCACCACTTGGATGAACACAAATCCCACAGCAGGCAGGAGCACTCACCCCTTTCTCAGCCAGCAAAGGCACCTCTGTCCAGGGGCTGCCCCAGTTTTCATCACAGAGGGGACTCAGAGGTTCCTGAGGGTGCTCAGGGCTCGCACCCAGCTCAGCACACACCCCATGAGCCACAGCCAGGTGACCCTGCAGTCGGTCACCTTCTGCCTGGAACAGGAGGCTCTGCCCTCTACAGACACAGCTTCAGCCCTGGATCCCTCCTGCAAGGTTCAGGAGGTGAGGAGTTGACATGGATGGATGCACAGCCTCACCCAGACCCAGCCCAGCTGTGGAAGAGACCTGCCAGGTCATTAAGGCCAGGGCCAGGGTCACTCTGCAGCTCAGCATGGAATCACAGACTGGTTTGGGTAGGAAGGGACCTTAGAGACCACCCAGCCCCATGGGCAGGGCCACCTTCCACTAACCCAAGTTGCTCCAAGCCCACTCCAGCCTGACCTTGGACACTTCCAGGGATGGGTCAGCCACAGCTTCTCTGGGCAACCTGTGCCGGGGCCCCACCACGCTCACAGGGAAGAATTTAATCCCAATATCCCATCCATCCCTGCCCTTTGGCACTGAGAAGCCATTCCCTGTGTCATGTCACTCCAGATCCCTGTCCCCAGTCCCTCTCCAGCTCTCCTGGAGCCCCTTCAGGCCCTGGAAGAGGCTCTGAGCTCTCCCTGGAGGCCTTTTCTTCTGGTGAACACCCCCAGCTCTCCCAGCCTGGCTCCAGAGCAGAGGGGCTCCAGCCCTGGAGCATTTCTGTGGCCTCCTCTGGACTGGCTCCAGCAGCTCCACATCCTTCTGATGTTGGATGCAGCACCCCCAGCTTTGCCCTCTCCTGGTCCCAGATACCAGGGAAGGGAAGTGGGAACGGTGCAAAGGGTGTTTCCTATGGGAAACTGTCCCTTTGCATAATCAAGCTCCACTGGGGAGGTCGCTGCTTTTCCTATGGGCCCTCAGGGACTTCCAGCAAGGCAAACAAATCCTCCTGGGTCTGGCTGGCTGCAGTGGACAGCCTCATTTCCTGGGGTGTGTCCTGCCCAGCTGGAGTTTCCACAAGGGACAGCATCCACACAAAGTGTGCCCACGCAAAGAAGGGACACGAGCGTGCCAGTGTGACCAGAGATGAACACAACACAAGGAGCTTGGGGACAGCATTCCTGGGGGACAGAGACATGCAGCACCAGCACAGCCACATCACCCAGCCTCCTGCTGGCATCCTCAGTGCCCAAAACACCCCCCAAAACACCCCGAGGGGCACTGGCTGCCCCCTGCACAGCCAGGGACAGCGCACACCCAGAGAAGGGGAGCAGACAGTGCCCTCCCCATGCACATGGTGTCCTGGATCAGGCAGTGTCTCCATGATGGGACACATTCCTCTCCCCCATACATGCTCCTGCTCTTCCTTTCATGTCACTGGGCCTGCAGGTCTAAATTTTTCCAGATTGTCTCATTTTTGGCACCTGCGTTCACAAACCGAGACTCAGCATTTCCCACTCAGCCCCTCCATTTGGAATCCTGGGCTGTAGGAATTTTCCAATTAAAAATAATAACAAGAACAAAAAAAAAAAGACTGCTCATAACCTAGCCTGAATCTGTCAGCTGGTTTTGGAGGAAACATTTCCCTACAGCTTTAATCTCTTTGTACAGTTAAAGAGCTGGAAACAGTGACTCACTGCATCTCCACTCAGCCCTGGGCTCTCCATCCCAGGGAGCCTCGCTGTGTTAACAGCTGTCCAAATCCCTAAAACCCCTGCAGCCCCACACTTGGTGTCACCCTAGCAGCACAGGACAGAAGAAAAGTCATCCCAAGGCTTGTGTGGCTTCACTTCTCCATCCCTGGGTGTCCATGGGGGCTTGAAACTCATGGGAGGGCACTGGGCTGCAGCCCCCTCCACATCTTCCCAGCACACAGCAACAGGTCCTTAGTTTTCACAAGGATTTCAGTGGATTTCAAAGTTTTCTTCTTTCTATTTTTAAGTGGTTTTTAATTGTTTAAATTTTAACCCAACTCTATGGGAGTTCTAAAGAAAAGTCTTTGCATAATGGTTCTAGCTGGAAAAAAGAGTGAAAACAGTTGAATTGCTTTGCTCTCCTGATGCTTCCCTGCTCGTTGCGCAGCAAAACAGATGGGGGGACCCTTCTGAGTTTTAAGAGGTACCTGGCACCCTGTGTGGCTGTCCCAAAGTGGCCATGGGACAAAGACTCCAACAAAGATGAAAGCTCAGGGATGGTTCAGACTGTTTTGCACAGACACACCATGGGATAAAGGGGAAGGTCACATCCCTGTTTTAGGTGTTTATATCTGCCTTGATTTATCTAAACAAGCTCCAGAGCATCCTTGCCATGAAGGCTCACGGGGCAGGAGCAGTGGTGGGACAGAGCCTGCCTTGCTGGCTGAGTGCTGTCCCAGGGCCTGGGCAACCACAGCAGCCTGTAAGGAGACAAACAGGAGCATCAGATCAAAGCAGCTTTCACCTCTCATCTGGGAGTGCTTCCAACCCATCACCTGAGATCCCAGAGCTGAGCCTTCACCCAGCACTGAGCCATCAACACAAACAACTTCAGACTGGGGGAAGTAGAAAGACACTTTTAAACCAAAATGGAAACCATGAATTTTTCTGGTGCCAGCAATGCCTTCCCCCCTCTCCAAGCCCAACCACCACACAATGCAAGGAACAAGAGAAACCCAAGATGTTCAACCACACAAGCACAATGCCAGAGATGGGAGGCACAGTGGAAAGGGATGCTGTGGCAGGATCACCTGTGACAGATTTGATGTGGCTTTTCCTGAGGATTCACCTGTCCCTCATCCAGCTCCTGAGATCTCTCCATTGCACAGGGCAGGTGGGTGTCTCTGGATGAAGCCCTGCTGCTCCCACACTGATTCCCTGCTCCTCTCCTCACAGGGATGAACCAGCTCCTGCCACACTGGCACCACACCACTGCTCAGACCTGCTCTGCCAGCACAGGGCAGGAACATCCTCCTCTGCCAGCTCCAGCCCAGTGCCCCAGGACTGGGAGTGAACTGCTGCCCACAGCAGGGGCCTGGGAGAGGTCACCCCCACCCACGGGCACTCAGATTTGGGTATTCACATTTGGGAAGTCCTGCACAGCAAGGACAGCTTCCCACAGTGCCCAAGGCTGTGGGTTCAGAGGAGTCCTTCTCCTCACCTTGTTTTTACAGCTATTTTTAATTGTTTGTGCCTCTTTTGCCCTCTGCATGTCCTCCCCTTGCCCCCACTGCACAGCCCAGCTCACACTGCCCTGGCAGACTCCAGCTATAGCAATCCACACCTCCTCATCCCATCCTGTTTCCTTGTCCCAGCTGGGAAGCCCAGCCACACAAAATCTCCATTGACATCTCCACTGGAGATTTTGGGGACACAAACCCCACCTTTGCAGTGGCACATCCCACAGGGATGGATGCCTCTGTCACACCTCCCTGTCACTAATGGCCCAATTCAATGTTATACCAGCACAAAAGAAGCAAAAGCTCCCCAGGGAGTGCAGGAGAGCACAAATCAGGGAGGGAGAACATGGATGGGAAGGAATATTTCTTGCCCCATTAAACACCTCCTGCTCTCCTCCCACCTCAGGAAGCCCAGCTCTGGGGCAGGCTCAGCCCACACTGCCAGCCACGCTGCCCTAGTGAAGCTCAGCACAGAAATCACTCCTTTCCTCTGTGGTTTGCTCTGAACTGCCAAGCTCCCTGTGATTGTTTTTCTCCTCTGACTGGCCCCTTCCTGCACAGCACGCTCTCCTGCATACCTCCAGCAGCAGGGCAAGGCAGCTGAGCCTGACAGCTGGGGAAGGCAAGTCCCAGCACAGGAGTGAGGGCAGCTGGAGGCAGCTGCCTGCATCCCCTGCTCAGCTGTTTGTGCTGGAGAGCCACCAGCCACGGGATCCAGGGGTGCCCAGTGCCCAGGAGCACCTCCTGGTGACCCAAACCCTGGAGCAGGAGGTGCCCAGGTTGTCCCTGCTGCAGACATCAGAGAGGCAGTGTCTTCATCTGGGGGTTGTGGTGGGGCCAAAGCTGCAGCAGAGCTGATGAGTGTTGGCAACGTGCCTGAACCCATCTGTGGGACATGCTGAGGGTCCCTGTGCAGCCCCCCCAAATCTCTCTGTGCTCTTGCACCAGCAACAAGGAGAGGGGCCATGCACTTGCACAGCATCACCTTAGGGTGAGGGTTGTGGATCAAGGGGAGGAACACCTCAAAATGGGGTCCTGTGTGAGAGCAAAACAGGGCAACCTCAAGGCATGGCAGTGGAGGAGGAGATGGTCAGGAAGGGGACGTGCTCTGGCAGTGACCCTGGGCTGTACCCTTGTGCTGACATACAGGGAAAAGGAGACAGAGCCCTCATGACCCCTCCAACTTTGTCTTCGTGGCAGTGGGGTTGGACCTCGATGATCTTTAGGATCCCTTCCAAGCCAAACCATTCTGTGATGATTCCTGGAGACATTTGGACTGAAAGCCCCTTCTGTACCAGAGCCAGGCTGGCCCGTGCTGCAAGGCAGACTGCAGACAGCTGGGCTCAGGGGTGACACTCCTCCCAGCAGCTGTCCCCCCTCTCTCCCCACCCTGGGCAGCTGGAGCATTCAGCAGCTCAGCCAGCCCTCTGCTCTTAAAGTGCCAACCACCCGAGGGGTTCAGGGCCTGGGCACTCAGAGCAGCCCAGACCCAGCAGGACGAGGCTGAGCACCCACCCACGGGGCAGGATGGGCCTCCTGGGCACCACACACAGCAGCTGGGGACAGAGGGGGGCCCACAAAAACCCCATCCTTGGGCTGGGGCTCAGAGTTCAGCTCTGCCCAGCTGGAGACGGCCCAACCTGCACAAAAACCCAGCTCAGAAAAGCCACACCTACACCACACACAGTAAGAAAAACCCACTTGAGTCCTGCAGGCTTGACATCAGCTGCCCTGCTGACTCCTGACTTGTTTTTACACCAGCACACACCACAGCCTGGCCTCTCTGCACGTCAGTGTGACCACAGGGCTGCCCCCAGGAGAGGGGATGGAAGCCCTGGTCCAGCTCCAGGGCCAGGCATGGACCTCCCAGGTCCTGGCTCAGCCACCCCAGCCCATCCCACAGCCCCCAGGGAGAGGCACAGGGTGGGGAGGGAGGGGGTGCCCTCCCCCAGACCACTGGATCCCTCACAGGAGAGAGCTCATGGGCGATGGAGAATGGAAAAGTAATTAACAGGTCTGAAAGGAAAATCTCCAAAACATTATGGAGAATAAATGACAGCTGGCAAGGGAGGGAAGCTAGCTTTAATACGAAATTAATTGAAAACAAGATAGAGCTTATATAAGCCAGGTCTCCAGTCTAATAATGGCTCTGGTCCATGATATTATTAGACTTTGTCTCCAAGGTCAAAACCCCTGACTTCTGCTAATGAAGAGGCAGTTCCTGCCCCACAACCATAAACAACAACACCAAACAAGGATATCCCAACACCACTCCCAGAGCCAGCACCCCTCCCGCACCTCTGAGCCCTTCCAGGGTTCTGTGGGTCTGCACACAGGGCTGGCAGAGCTGGCACCTCCCTGCACCCAGGGAAGCACAGTGGAAAGGGATGCTGTGGCAGGAGGATGTGGCAGTTTCACCCATGACAGATTTGATGTGGCTTTTCCTGAAGATCCCACTGGATCTCTCCATTGCACAGGGCAGGTGGATGTCTCTGGATGAAGAGACATCAGTGATTGCCTGTTCCTCTCCTCACAGGGATGAACCAGCTCCTGCCACACTGGCACCACACCACTGCTCAGAACTGCTCTGCCAGCACTGGCATTTCCTTTTTTCTTTCCTTCTAGACTCGACAGAATTTCTTATTGAACTCGACAGCTCTTTCAGGCAGGATAAACCCAAGGCTAACAGCTCTGCGTGTGGACACATCTGAGCACAGATCCCAGAGCAGCCTCGAGAGGCATTGTGGATATTCTCAGTTCAGTCAAAGAAAGAACAGAGATCATTTCTCACAGGCTGAGCCTGAGGATCTTAGAGGAAAAGAATTCAAACAATTATTATCTCTCTTTCTGTAACTATTGTTTATAGATATGGTTTGCTAGAGTGTGCTATTGATAGCTTGCCAGTGGTGTGAGAAGTTTTCACCTTAAGCCCAATCAGATCTTAGATCCACCACTGTTCCTATAAAAACTGTAGATTTCTTAATACAATACCCTAATAACAAAGTGTCTTTCTTGCCTTCTGCATCACGGAGTCAATGCTAATCCCCCTCTGGTCGGGGCACCACCTGTTTTGACAAGGTGTCGCCAGGGGAGCCGAAGGAGCAGCGCGCAGCTCCTGGCACCTCCTGGCACCTCCTGTGTGACACCGCGGTGCCACCAGCCCACCCCGGCCCTACTCACCCTCCTCTCTCTTCGGCGGGCTCTCCGCGGGCACCGCCGGCGGCTTTGGCTCTGCCAGGTGTGGCTGGGCGGGCAGGGCGGGCTCTGGGCTCTCTGCTGGCCGCAGGGCTGGGATCTCGGTGGCTTTGGCCAGCTGGCTGTCGGGGCGGCGGGGCGCGGCGTCG